>JNDP01001279.1:0-142938 GCA_000696975.1 Apophysomyces trapeziformis B9324 | reverse complement strand
AACTGAAAGGAAAAAGGATATGAAAACATAAGTATATCAAATCAAATTGAAGCAAAGCATAAGAATGGGTGTTTTACAAGCATATCTAAGAAACAAGATGAAATCAAAAAAAAAAAAAAAAAAAAAAAAAAAAAAAAAAAAAAAAAAAAAAAAAAAAAAAGGGAAAACAGAAAGGGAAAGAAAAGACAAAGAACGAGTATGTTTGTGTTCCAACCGGACATAAGTACTTTGTTGAATGCTAAATAACCGCCCTATTTACAGCATGTCGCTCAGCGACTCATGTTTTCATATGCTATTGCCTGGTCCTTTTGGAATGGGTGGTTGGCGTAGCTGATGCCGACCTTTTCATGGTCTTTGTCTTGGGCTTGTCATAGATATGACACTACAGCAATAAGAAAGTTGAGACATTACCCAAATATATGGTAAAAATCAAAGCATTACCTTGTGAGCGTGTCTGTACCATAGCACACTGTTTTTTCGTTTCGAATTGCAAATGGCCACGAATTGATGACATTGGTGACAAAGACCTTCAATGACATCGTGATCTGCCGGTCGACATTCCAAAGGTTCGACAAACTGTCTGCCGGAGACAGAAGATATGCCATGGTAGAATTGCTTATGATACCAATAGGCACTATTTTTAAGCTGAAGCCATTTTCCTGGCTGACAGCTATCACAATACCCTTCTTTTAATTGACCGGTATAGCGGACCCATTTGGGCGTGTAGACGTCCCCGTCAAAGCGCAGTTTCTGACGTCGTGGGATAGCATTCGGGTCTTTTTTTGCTGCTTCGAGGTCGGCGTCTGTGATGATGGGATAGTCATCTTCTGCCGGCAAGCTGCTGCTGTTACTATTGGCATCCTCGGAATCATTATCTACGAATTCCAATAGCAAAGGTGGCGAAGACGAGGACGACGAAGATTTGGTTGAAGCAACGTCCTGATAGTGGTTGCGGCTATTACGACGGCTGCTTTGTTTCCAAGTTAATTGAGGTGCATGGAACGATTGTGACGATAACGGGACGATAGGAGAGAAGATATTTGGTAATGACGCCCTATGATGTATGAAGCCTTCTGTAACCGGATGTGCTGGTATAACACCCAGTGGTTGCTGGATGGTGGCAACGGAATGACGACGTCCATAGACATCTGGATTAAAGAAGCTTGGTGTATTCATAGGCATATCTTCAAAACAATGATAGTTTTAGTTCATGATTTAGCTTATTTCACTTCTCAATTTTTTTTTTTTTACCTCGGCTGTTGTATTGAATTGAATGATTATCCGTGGAAGCCGAGCTGCTTCCCGAAGTAGACTGCAAGGGGTGCATCATGTCATTAAGTACCAAAGGATCCCAAGGAGATAGGACAGGCTGCGTTAATGGTTGTTCTCGAGATAGAGGGTTATCGCAAGTAAAAGCGCCGTTGGTTGTTAACAAAGTAAGTATATCGTGCTGTGTAGAATGATACATTGTTCCCTTAGGAAATAAAAAGACAAAATAAACAAAGAATGACAAAGGAAGAAGACGGCAAACAAAGAGAGGAGGAGGAAGGAAGGAAGAAGAAGTTACCGGGAAGGATTGAATATATAGTCTAGACAAAAAAAAAAAAGAAGTCCCTTAACTCCTCTTTATCCTGTCCGCACAAAATATAGAAAAAGAATTAGAAAACGATGCAAGTGCACGGCTGTCAAATACCGAACCATTCTCTCCGTGTTCGATAGCTTTTTTGTAATGGCTTCGGCTGATCAGGCGGTAAACCCGCTTTTTCCTTTCTATTTATTACACATGGTCCGCGCACACACACCAGAACTAAAGGAAAGAAGCGAAAGGAATATGCAATGTAACCACGCACTGTCCTTCTTCCTTGTGTCACCTTACGAAAGCTGTTTGAATTGTTGGTTTCGGATTAGGTTTTTGTACCATCTTTCCTTTTTCCCCATGAACAATTTCGAAAAGAAAACAAACAATAGAGCCATTGTCCTTAGATCAATTCTTTCCCTCCCTTTTGCCATTTTTATACACGGCTTCAGACTAAATGGCTCTTAGTTCCCGTCACCTAGGTAAATCAGGTTGCCTAAACTACCATCTTGACGTTCATACTTCCCCACAATGGCAATGGTCGCTTGTTCTATTTTTGTTTCCGCTTCCGCGGTCACCTTCATTTTCAAACACCGGTAGAGTCATTCTACTGAAATGCCTTTGTGCAACAATGTGTGCATATCTCTCTTGCTTTGCTTTAGGAAAGAAAGAGAAAAGTGTCTCGCCTTCCAGCCAAATAAAGAGAGTATTACCGTTTGGCGATGAATTGTACGTCATTTGATTTGCTCGACCCGTACAATTCCAAGTCTTAGCAAGAGGTTATCATCGGAGCGGATCGCCAAATGTATATCAAACATGAGCAAGCTCTGTCAGAACTTTTTAGTTGACTGCTGTTAAAATAGGCTGACAATCGTAACCAATGAACAAGGCAGGAAGGAGCAAAGTAAGCAAAAAATTCATCTAAATGATATACCGAGTATCCAGACCCTTTGAAAAATCCATGACCAGCACTCTGGAATCTTGGCTTGCACTAGGTCTTCTTATCAATATACCTTTTTTGGATGGACATGCTTATTCACCTGATAATTTTGGTTTTGTCAAAACGGACATCAAGCACCCAACTAGTATGCCCACATTGAAAGTTAAGTAAGCACTTTCCACTACTACGAAAGGGTAAAACGGTTTAAGATAAAGTCACGAATCCCTTGCATCTTCCCTTACTTACTCCATATCCCATACGCGAATACTCTCATCATAGCTAGCAGTCACAATATACTCTTCATCAAAGTGCAGTGTCCTCACAAGATCGGTGTGTCCTGAGCTTATTAAAAACTTGTTTTCCTCCCCTTTCCCTATTTATCTCTCTCTCTTTTTTTCTCTCATCGGACCACTCATGTACCTTCACAGACACGTATGCATTTTCCAGTCTAGCAAACAGTTCAGCCAATCTCAGATCCAAAAAGAATTTTGACTCACCTCTGCATCCCACACCTTAATAGTCTTGTCATTCGATCCACTGACCACGGTTTTACCATCATATTGCACACAAGCCAATCCACGTTCATGGCCAATGAATTGCCTAATACAATCACCTGTGTTGACATCCCACATCTTGGCCTTTGTGTCACCTGAAGCCGAGACAATCCTGTCACCATGCAGTTGGATTGAATTGACTGGCCCACGATGTGCAACAATGGCTCGAATCAGTTCACCTGAATTGACATCCCATATCCGAATAGTAGTATCTTTGGAGCAGCTAACAATGTACCGATCATCAAAACAAACGCCAAGGACGCCCGCAGAGTGCCCCTATGCTCAAAGTCAGATAATCATGGAAGCAACTAGTGATCTCCCTCTTTTCTCTCTGTTGCGTACGGTCAATCTTCGGATAGGTTCAAATGTCGACATGCTCCATACAATTAGCGTCGTGTCCGACGACCCAGAAATTAATATATCATCATTATACTGTAAGCAAAGTACGCTGGCATCATGACCATAAAGTGTCCGTATGCACTCATAAGTATCCAAATCCCAAAATTTAATTGTTCGATCTCTACTGCCGGTGACGAGCTTTTTGGAGTCGAACTGAAGACAGTACACGCTGTCTTGATGTCCAGAAAGATAACATGTAGAAACCTTGCCGTGAGCCCAGCGCTGCTTGAGTCTGTAGTGTTGCTTGAATGCATAATGCCATTCTATTGGGTACGCAGGCTTGATTTTCCACTTCATACTCTCATATAAACTCTTCCAGACATCATTGATCTTGTGAAACTCATACCACCTTCGTGATACGGTCGACATCTCCAACAGTGTGGGTAGATCCAAGAATGTTACTATGTAAGACGCCAACTCGTGAGGTAAGCAGCTTAAGAAATCTACAAAGATGAATAAAGGAAGTTGTATATGTATACTATTAATTTTTGGCTTGCATGATGTGTTGTCTTACCTATTTTATTCTCTGTTTTATGGGATACCGATATTGCAGTTATAGCAAGTTTGCTACAAAAAGGGTATGTCAAATGGCCAAGTGAAGAGGATGGAGAGGTACGTCTTTTGATACGTCTTGAAGATGAATAATATGTTGCTGGACGGCTTCTAGGGAATGAGATACGTCTACTTTGTCGGACAATGTTATGGGCAACTGGGGATGCTTCTGTCATGACGACATCTTCCGATGAAGGAATGGAAGGGAGTTGAGAACAAGAACTGCAGTGAGGCTTCTTGCATGAGCACATGGAAAAGCAGGTTTAGAAGGATGCAAAGGCGAAATGCTAAATAGAGAGACTATATAAAATAGAAACAGGGAGGTCGACCATCCTCCTGATTTAGGCAAATCCCTCTCAGACGCCCTACTGCCCATTTCCCATATATTCAGTAATTGCACATCGGAATACGAATTTGCATCTTGTCCTTGCTAAATCTTGTAAGCTGTATAGAAAAAAAACCTATACAGAAATGATATCTATTCATTAGCGCAGACTTGCCAGAGAACACAACAGTTGAAACAATCACTAGCTTGTCTAATATAAAACACGATCTTTTTTTGGTTTCTACCTAATCGGATATTTAGCTGCTGAATGAAATTATACAATCGAAGAAATAAAGCCGGCACTGCGTATTGGCCTTACGTGTCTCTTCGTTGTATTGACATTCATCTCGGACTTTTTCCTCTAAAATTCTCCATTTTATATTAGTCAGTCTGTTAACAGTACACGCGTTTGCGTGGCTTTTCGTAGCGTCCAATTACTATGTACTGCAAAGGTAGAGAACTAATGACAAGTAAAATATCACCGCTTAAACTGCATAAAGGACTGGATGTTACCAGTTTTTGACATTGTTGCCAGTAATTTACCAGTGAATGTATTACTTATGCTGATGGAACGTGTTGTAAAGAAGATAAAATAACTGAGAAACAATTAATAAAAAACGGTTATTATGCGTACGTATCCCTTCTTACAATGAATTTATGAGGGAACAAAATTCGTTCCCTCATACTAGGGTATAGATAAAGGGTCAGAGGATATTGACGGAGAGTTACAACTCTTTTACATCAACTTCAACCCTCAATATCTTCAACCTATCCAATGGACAACCCGGTAAGGGTTGTACTACTTTATTATTCCATTCTCTTTAACTTCAAACCCCACAATTTCCAAACTTTCGCTCAGGAACGGACGGCCTGATATTAGATGGGAATCACCATAGCAAATTTTACGATATTCCCCTGGAAAGTCAGACAATAACCGTACACTGTACTATGGAGTGCGTGTAGTAAGTTGTTGTCCTCGGTATATGTGTTAATCTATAGAAGCGAGTACGGGAGGCCATACTTCAGTTCCAGTGTCTTGGTGATTTCAAAAAACCTCAAGAATAGGCCAGTTAGAATTCGACGAGGGCAAAGATCTACAGAGTACTACTATGCAAACGAGCCTTTGAAAAAGGCAGAAACATGGAAACCATACGAAGGTTGAACTTATCAAGGGTTGAAGTTAACGGAAGGCCAGCCATACAGAACGTTACCATGAACGACGTCGGCTTCACAGTGAGTGCGGCAGTCAGAGCTGCAAATACGAGGTTTAGATCTAGACATAAGACCAAAATCTAGATTTACATTTTAGATATTGAACTGATCTTCTCGTTTTGCTGTTTGAAGGATATATAATTTTTTTTGCCAAAGCCTTCCAGAACCTTCCTCTTTTGATATAAATAAAAGCTGGTCTATGCAATCATTACCAAAGATCGTTTTGGCATATTCCTGGGAAAAGGCACGTAAAAGCTGCATCATTCTCACGTGCCTCTGAGTAAAGCTCACATACTCTACATTGCCTCCTTTTCATTGTACAATTACGAAAATATTGCGTGTATGAACCTATTCTATGGGTTACTGTTTTTCTTTAACAACATTAACGTCCCTACTAGTTCATAAATTATGTTATACTATATTGCAAACTGGCAAAGAAAAAGGAATTAGAAATACGAAAACGAATCAGAGGCGTATGCGATATGATTTGAATTGGCAATGCTATCTTATTGTTTGGTTTGGGTGGGGCAATGATAGTTCAAAACATCCAGATATCAATTTGTTAGAGGTGCAATAGTACACGTGAATTCTTTACTCATCTTCTCACATGTGGGATATTTTAATGGTAAGCGGCATTGATTTTCATGCGTTACCAAAGTTAATTTTTAGACGCGCAAGTACGTAAGGGCTTTACAACATTTATAACTAAAGTTATTGTAGATTTTATATATAATGGCTTCTACGTGCCTTATGACAACTGTGTGGGACGCAAGGTCTTTTTATAATTCGCTGACACTTGAATCGGTATATCTTGTAGCCCTACAAATATTAGTATGAAAGAAGGAATAGAGGGAACCAGGCAATGGATGTGATACAGAACTCATCATTACGCGCAAAGCATGCACTGGGTAAAATAGCGTGCATGCAGCTGCGATATGCTACCGTCAGTACCTCCATGCAAAACATACAGGCAATTGAATGCTGCGTACGACGGTCGGGGGTGGAAACACGAGGATCAACAGTCCGGCAGTGTGCGGTATATGGAGGCATGTTAAGTCCGGCGATTGAGCGGATACTCATGCGCCAACCCGAAAACCTGTCTTGGGAGACAAAGGAGTTCGCCCGGGAGAAAGCTTGGTCCGAACATAAGCGGTCTGGTTTTCCTGTTTGAGCAGACCAACATTTCTGCCTCTAACTGATTACGTTTCTCCTCTGTGAGTAATCTACTCATTACTGCCAGACCCGATAGAAAAAAAACAAAAAAAAGAGAGAGAGAGAGAAAAGGGGGAAAATATAAAAAGGCATTCAGTTATCTGGTATTACTTGACTAATCTGTGAAGGCCTCTTTTTCTTTGACACTCCCTTTTTGAAAGAGAGATGGAAGGCACCATGCAATGGCAACGCCGGAAGTCTGTGACTAGACAGGGCGGTACGACATCTACCTCGGGGTCTGGCTCAAGTGCACCAACTTCAGCAGCGCCGGCCAAGAAATCTTTGGAATGGCTTATAGGGCGACGGATCAAGCTGAAGACGGCTAACAACGAAGATGTGGAAGGTGCCATTTATACTTATGATCGAGCCACCAACTGCATTGCACTAGATATCCTTTTATTACTCTATTATTCTTTGATAGTGCGTATGAGTGATTTATCTCAGCGCGTCATTTTTTCGTATGATATTTGCCTTGACTCTCCACACATTGCTCGAAACCAGGATCCCAGGAACGCAAACGGGTTTCGTTCCGCATCATTAAGATATCACATATTAAGGAGATCGTGTCGGTTTCATCTGATGATGCACAGAACGAACCATTGTCAAACTACTTGCCTGTGGGTCACGTCTACTTGGATCAGTTGCGTGCACGAGAAGCAGATGCCGTGAAGACACTCCGACTACAGATGGCAAAGATGGGAGTGGGCGTAACCAAGGAAGCACAAGAGATATTTGATGCCCTTTCAAAGACGTAGGTGATATTTTCCGGTTTGTAGATGGCTGATCCCCGTATTCCAGACTGCCCTGTCGTTGGTCGAATGAAACGATTGTCGTCTTGGATGAGGTGCTTATACCTCCTCCGTATGAAGTGGAAAGCTGCAAAGCAAATGCTTCATCATCTGCCTCTTTAGCAAGAGTTAGAAAAGTCGTAAGTTGTATTTGTTTCTTTATATTATGGTATGACTAAGTCTTTGTCTAGCTGGAGGGTGAGAAAAGACGACTAGCGAATGCGAAAAAGTAGAAAAACAAATAAAAAAAGGGAAAAAGAGATCAGAGCACGGTTTGAAGAAAATGCCGCACAAAATGACAATAGTGAGGAAGATAAAGTTGAATATGTCATTTTGGTGCTACTACGTGCATAATACATAACCAGAGAAGAGACGGGACTCGCAAAATGAATTACCAATATAATATCTTTGATTACTTTGCAGCAGCAACAGCGTCATCATATCATGCTGCAAGGAAAGCCTGCTGAAACCTATACCATTCCACGAATATTAGTGATATGATGATTATTCTTTGATGCCATATATGGCCTGAACGGATAGCAAAAGGATACCTGCAGCCTTTATCCGCTAGCAGAAATACCAGTTCTTCGAAGCGTCGAACTGCGGGAAGGGTTGATTTGCCATCTTCTTTGTCTTAATAAGCATTTTCCCGAGCAGGCTAGCATGAAATTCGGCTTCCGCGTACCTTTCATGTCTTTGTCATATGAGCATTTATGTATGCCAATAACTCAAAATACACCGAACATCAACATAAGATGCCAACTTGGATTTGCATGTAGACATGAAAAGCATTTGAAAATGGACTAACAGCGCACTGACAGTGGAGCCACGGATACTATTACCATTGTTAAATTTCAAAAGGAGAAGCACACTTTTTGTAAACATGTCATTGACAAGCTATTTGCCTGTGTTGCACTCTTGTGCTACGTTATAATCGAAACAGGCCATCTCCAGGATACGGACTCTGCATGTTGACGGCAACTTCCTTGTAGAGAGAAGTCACTGCTCCTTTGGTCTGTGTTACCATGCATCAAACTTCGAGAGGAAGGTACAATGCACGGATAAGTGAAATGACAGAATTGGGTTTAGAAAGAAAAGAAATATCATTTATTGTATCATTGTCTCCTGTACAATACCAACAGCTCGTTGCTTTTAATCCGATGTATCCATGCTCCCATCGTCGAACATCAACATTTTTCCACGCCAACCTAACCCAGTCTTTTGTCAGCCGCCGTTTCACTTTAGGCCATTAAATCATTACCGTGAAAGACTTTGAACAAGATATCCTTGACATGTTTCTCATGTAATCCGTCAAGTCCTGCGCCAAGCTCATGTGGCAATACCAGGCTCCATACGCCCAAACTCTCGCACAACTTACGTAATTCAATCATACATGCCTCAAGATCTGCGTAGCTCGGTTTGTTATACACCTTGGCTCGGGTAATCAAATAAAATATATGTCGTTTTTGGACGGTTAGGTGAGCCACTTGACCGACCGACCTTTTCTGAGCCTGCAAGTGGGATATTCCACCGAAACGTTGACGGAAAACAGCATCAATGCCTTTTTTGTTTTACACATAACAAGAGCACGACATTTAGCATGAATTGTTTTCGCTTTTCTCTCTTTGGATGTACCTTTCTGTAACCGTAAATCCTCACTCACACAAATGGCAAGGCTGTCGGAAGATGAAATATTATCGAACAAGTTGCCTCTTCGTTCTTCAAAGTCGAATGTCATGGTTTCAAAAAGAAAGGCAATAACAAATAGCAACGGACGTGAGAAAGAAAAGAAAGAAAGAAAAAGAAGACGAGAGGAAAGAAAGAAAAAGAAAAGAAGCAACGCAAGGGGTAATTTGTTTATGAAGTGGCCTTAGGATTACCCATGCCTTATATAGAATACACGGGGAGAGAAAGTGTGCGTGTTTATACGTGTATGTGAGGGAAACAGAGCACGGTCACCGTGAGCCATCGGTGGAAGAAATACGAAAGGGGGCCAAAGGTTCGCTTTGCGCCACTCTATAAGCACGTTCTCACTTCGAACGCCATGTGCCCTAATTGCATACCCGAAACTCCGAGTGCTCATTCATTAAGCCCTTCCTTGTTTCGTTAACCTCCTTCTTCTTTCGGCTTTATTGTACCAGGGATTTATTGAATTGTATCAGCAAATTCAACACAAATCAGCAATAGTAAGTAAATGCAAAAGCAATTTAAATAGGCCGGGGGATCACACCTGCTAATTCTAGTACTCACTGCCACCACATTAGAGACACATCCACCTGATGACTCGTGGTGAACCCATTTTCACGTGCACCCATTCATTTACGTATAGCTAATTTTCATACAAAGCAATGGGCTCATATGTATCCATTGCACTCACTCTCAACTTTCAGCATCCTCATCATCTAAAAATAGATGGTGGGACATGTACCCAAGCAACCTACGATCTGTGCTGAGATAGAATCCCTGCTAATTTCACAGCTTCTTAAAGCTTTGCCTATGACCACCATTAAAAATGGATGTGAACCAATCACTATGCGTATCCGTACTTGATCAGTATAATATCCCTATATTTGACATGAAGTATCTATGGCCTATATGTCAAAGACCTGTGATACAAATGAACAAAAAAAAAAAGGCTGAGAAGTCTTAAAAGTTCGGCCTCTATCCTTTGATCAAAAAGAACAAAAAAATTAATTCACGCATCAGTAAAATATCTATCCTCATAGTTGGATATACCCATCATGGTATCTATGGAGTGCAGCCAACCTTTCTGCTGACTTATTTTCTACATATTGACATGTATAACTGCATCGTAAAAAAAATATAATTACAAAGTTTCCGGTTATTTCTTTTCATTGTTATTGTTGGCATCTTGTTCATCTTCGTGACCTAATTCGATATCCACGGGTACAACTGCACGTACGGATCGATCGTCCTCCGTTACATGTTGCATGAAATCCTTGTTGCGTTCTTCTTTCCCGATTAGAACTGCCACGAGATAATGAATATAAGAATCCATTATGGAAAACGACCTGATACACTTACCTGCAATCAAAAGACCTACACACACACAACCCATAAAGATAGCCTGTGTCAGACCGTAGTCAGCGATGGGCTTGCCGTCCTTGTATTTATAACTTCCATCCGGATTTCGCAATGGATACTTTTCGCCAATAGTAGCCTCGATCTGACTACTTGCAGCACTAATCTGTTTCACAAACAGAAACAACGATAAGCCCATAGTTTCCCATATAGAATTGATAATTGAGATAAAAACTTTACCAAATTTCCAAGTTGGTATGCCAAGCCCGGCATGAGACCACGAAATGAGGGAGGCGAAAGCTCATTGATATGCGCAGGCACGACACCTAACAAGACGTCAGCTGCCTTTTCTTTTCGATTTTGATTGCCTTTGAGATAGATTACCCCAAGCGCCTTGGACGAAGAATTGCATCATGAACGATCCAAACTGAAGAGCATGGATATTAGGACCGTATATCCATAATGGAATAAATGCACCAGATACAACGGCACACACGGCCATGCAGAATCTGCGGCCAAAGTAGTTTGACAGGTAACCAATTATGCAACCACCACAAATGGCACCTAGGTTGTAGATAACGGTGGTTACTGTTTGTTCCGTAGGGGAATAGCCGAGCTGAGTTTTCAGAAACGTAGGATAGAGGTCTTGCGAGCCATGGGAAAGGAAGTTAAGGAAGGCCATCAACACGATCATATAGATCAATCGAATCCAGTGCAGCTTGAGTACAAGGATAGTTTCCTTCCAAAGCGAGCGTCCGATCGCTTTTCGAGCCTCCTGCGACTTTTCAAAAGCTTGCGATTCAGGGACCCAGAGTCGAATCACCACAGCTAACAACGCAAAAGCAGCGCCCACCCAAAAAAGAATACGCCACGTTGAATTGGTTTGCTGCACAGCGTAACTCACCAGCGTTGCCAGCAGATAACCACAAGCATACCCTAAAATGCCGAAACAGAAACGTCCCACCAAACAAACACTTAGTCCGTTGTTTGTTTCTCCTCCCTTTCCCCCTCCCTTTACCTTGTTGAAAGATGCCTGAGAATAAACCTCGCGCTTCTATTGGGAGCGTTTCCAATGCCAAACTTGCACCTAATCCCTACAAAAAGAACAAAAATACATTGGCGTTTATCTTTCCGTCATGCACAATCTGTTGTCTGTTTTCTTTACCCATTCTCCACCCATGGCAATTCCAAATACGGCACGAAGGCCTATAAACACCTGAAGATTGGGTGCGAACCCGCTCGCCATATTAATAATAGAAAACAGGATAATATCGATCATAAGAGGCCATCGTCGACCATATTTGTCTGCGAGCGCACTAAATACAGAAGAATAGGCAAATTAGAGTTGAATCTCCAGATACAGCTTTTTTTTTCTTCTTCTTCTTACCCAAAGATTAATGCACCAATAGGCCGTAACATCTAATGAACCACCAATGGATAATATTTCTCTGTTTTAGTTATTCATTATCAAAAGAATGATTATTTCTTTACCAGCGTTGTGGTGATTGCACCTAAAACAACAAAAATATGAGATAAATAACTTTTTTCTTCTTTTCTTTCTTTTTTTTCCCGAAACCCAACATATCTCGCTGCTACATACTTGTTACTTGGGAAGGTTCAACGTTAAAATCGTTGGCTGCGTTAGGGAGAATTAGCACCATGGCATATGAAGACATAGATGCAAAATGTCAATCTTACCGATTTGTGTCGTACTAAGCGACACGGAAAAGAAATCGAAGGCGTCCAGCGTCCATCCGAAGAAAGCTTTTTTTTTTTTTTTTGATGTAGTTAATAATTTGAAATCACTTCAAAAGTTTGGCTTTGGCTTTTCTTTTTATCCTTTTTGGACATACCAGCAACGAAGGTTATTCGTTGTGTATTTGTAAGATTGGTCAGCAATTTCCAGACATTGATGGGCTGTTCAGGTTTATGGTAGATCGAACTTTTTAACTGAACCCAACGGGATTCCACGTTTTCAACTTGTTCTACCGTAGCCTTCTCACCAGACATGTCTTTTTTTCTTTTTTCTTTTTTTTTTAAGAAGAAGAGGAAGATAGAGAGGAAAATGCAAAGGATGCAAACAAAATAAGACTTTTATATCGGGAAGGGGGCGCCACGAACGTTTGATCTTTTTCAAATCACGTGCCAATATGAACCGAACAAAAAAAAAAAAAAAAGGACGAGGAGAGAGAAGTGAGATACAGTTTCTCCGTTTTTGTACATTTTTCCATTTCCCCACACTTTTCCAGAAATTTTACCCGATTGAACGGGAAGAATGCTTTGTGTAAATTTCCCACGTAAAAACTGGGAATTACTGCTCATAAAGCTAAGAGGAAGGGGGAAATATGCTCTATTCCCTCAGGGAAAACATAAAGCAGAAAAAATAGATACTGATGCTAAATATTATGATTTATTAAACAGTCGTCTGTTTCTGTTTCTTTTTCTTTCTACTGAATTGTTTCAATACAATGACTTCTTCTCTATCCTTTCGTTTAGTCTCTCGTTGTTCAGCAGCCACAAACACATGTTCTTTTTCTTCTTCTACTTTTTGCCTCACTTCAACAGCTGTCACACCTGATACCGCTGTTGCTGCTGGGATCACAGGTTTCATCTTCAATCCTTCAAATGGCAGTGTCAATTTGATAGATGATCGGATCGATTCCACAAGCTTCTGCGCTGATAAATCTACCGCGTTGTCGCATAGATCCCCAAATAACGCGGATGATAATTTACACAGTTTCATTGCATCTTTTTCCCGTATCTCCCGCACTTTCTCAAGATCGAACAACGAAGGATCTATCTTTCTTTCGATTTTAACCGTTTGAGACACCGGCTTTGTCAAAATCGGTTGCGTTGTGGGGATTGAAGGCGCAGCTGATTCGCTACCGGTCATGAGAGCCTCGGTCTTAGCGCGCTGAATGACCATCGCCACAGCCTGCGCGTTCATTCGTACAAGTGAGGGACACGGGTTACAGCATCCAATCACTCCAGAGGATTCGGTCGGCATGCGTTCCACAAGAGCAAACAGCATGTGGTTGGGAAGAACATATCGTACAGACTCATCTTCCTCTCTGGCAACATGATCACGCCATCGATGAAGTGCTTTGAACACAGCAAACTGTTGAGTGTTCATTGGGTGTCTCCATTTCTCTAACAAATTCTTCCATCCACTCGATCCTAAACCAGTTTCGGCATCGTACACATCTTTTTCGTGCTTGGTCTGTGCTAGTTGTGCTGATCGCTGTAAAACCGAACGCAAGAGGTTCTCGTTTCCGGAAGATTGCGATAAGAGCTCATTCCGCAAACAGTCGTAAATGTACAACAGATAATGAGTGTCGGCACGAGCGTATTTTAGCATTTCCTCGGGTAAGGGTCTACCCCAGATTTAGTGTAAACCTTAATTATATCCCACAAACCTTATCCTCCAATCAGCCAACTGGTACGCCTTATCCGCGTCCACAGAACAATACTTTTTAAGCAAATACGCTAGACCATGTTGAGGGAAGGCTGTACAATCGAAATGGTTAATCCTTATTGGTTCCACATCATATAGTTTCAACTTACAAAGAACCTTGGTAGCAAAATAGGTGTCAAAGAGATTCACAATGTATAAGCCAAAATCACGCTGAAGCCAGATAATATCACTTTCCGCACCATGAAGAAGCTGTTACGTCATAACGAAACCATTAAATCAGTATATCGTCCCTAGACCTTGAGATTCATTGATCTTACCTTAACAATGTTGGGATCGGCGAAATACTCGTTGAGCATCCACAATTTATCTCTAACTTCCAGGGCATCAATGATAAAGTCCTCCTCACGTGTACTCAGTTGCATTAGACACGTGAATCCTTGATAACTACGATAATTGTGATGTTCCAGATCGATGGCAATCTCTCGTTCGCCCTTGAGCTTCTCCATCATTTGAACCAGACCCTCTTCAGTATCAACCCATGTTGCAGAAGTTTCGTCAAATGGCTTATACATGATGGGCTCTCGTTGCTCAAACATATGATCGGGATACGTAATGTGCTGAATTTCGTAGATATAAGGGTGTGGTAATGAACGTTGCATTCCATCTTGATCTGTCTCGGTATCTGCAAGGTCTTTTTGGAGACAATCTTTTAATTCAAACGGACACATAGAAAAAAGAAAGAATAAATCAACTGCTTCATGCACTCACCATGATCCAAAGGAACCATTGCATGTGGTTTGAAAATGATCTTTCGTTGAAATGGCGTATTGGGTGAATTATCCACACGATCCTTGAATTTCAACTGCGGACGAACAATGTTCTTGGCATGCAGTAATTTGTATTCTAGCTTGCGGGCTTGTGACTGAAACCATCATCATAAGCTAATGCCTGCCAGAATCCCCTTTTTCTCCTTTCCCATACCTTTGTGGAAATCTGAGTGACTTCAGGTGTGGCCTGCTCCACCTGGACGTTCGGTTTACGTGTTCGGCCTTGCAGTTCATCCAGACAAACGTCCTATTGAAAATGTTGCTCGAATGATTTTTTCCCCTTTACGTTTATCCCATATATATATATGTATATCTCGGTCACTTACGGCTTTTTCGAACAAACTGTCAATCACATCGATGGCTCCACCAAACCGATCCGTTACATCGTCAATATCCTCGAATGTCGATGCATCAACACCCGTATCCTTTGCGCAATGCTGTAATAACTGATTGGACAATCGTAACAGACGCGATCCAACTTGATCAAGATCCTTTGCAAAGTCTCTATCCAGTGATCGATAGAAGCCGAGATCGTCTGCCGGTAAACTCGTTGCGGCTGTCGTAGCGGAGACAAGCGCTTTAAACAGAGATCCCTGGAATTCCTTGAAGTTCTCTGCTGGATTAGGTATATCGGCCATCGAAGTATCGGTGCAGGAAAACACTACGTTTTTCTGTTGCGCACAATAAGAAAACGGAGGCAACAGAGCGACGGAAGAAGAAACTTTTGTGTGTACAAAAATTTACCCGTCACTGATTTTCAATTGCAGCTTTGCTTTCCTGTACAGTTCACCTATTTTTTTTTACCCCTGGGAAAATTCATGTATGCCTACTTATTCTATCACAGGAAGAAAAAATGCAATTGCTTTGTCGCCATCCCGAAATATATCCCTATGTATAATCGGTGATGTTCCTTTTTCTTATTCTTTTACTAGCAAATTAGCAAGAGGTAAACATAGTGAGCGAAAGAAAGCAAGTCAATGGCGGTTATGCATCGCCTATTCGGTTTGATTCGGTATAAGTAAAAAAACAAAAAAATTTTCTATGAAGGAAGCCATTCTTGCCCTGCAAAGGCTTTTGGATTGTCCCATCGACTGTATTGTAGACCCATTTCCTGCCATGCATCTTCAATGACAAACCGGTAGAAAAACGGTGTAATTAGGATGGTAGAGAAGTGCCATAAACTGTGTGCATCGAAAACGCGCCAGATGGGTGCAAAATCAAATACTTCCAGCATGCTGGCTGTCAGCACACCGAGGACGAACATGAGGATGAGAAACGCATAAGATCGAGACGGCGTTCGTTTGATATATTGCAGGATGGCCCATCCAATCCACAGCAAGGATTGTGCCACGCCTACGACAACGGAAACAAAGATGTTGTAACCGAAATCAAAGTGGACGAATGATAGATAGGATACGTGCATGACGAAGAGCATGAGTAGGACCGCGCCCAGTATTTTGATGGTGCTAGCATGACGCACATGGAACACGCGAAGGATTGCGAAATAAAAGGCATAGAGGAGTGAGAAGCTTGCACTGAAATAGTCCATATTCTGAGTCCAGTTCAGATCGCGCGCGTGAAAGACAGTGCTCCAAATCCATGTGTTCACCCCGATCAGGGCGAAGGCCAAGAGGAACGGTTTATAAAAGTAAGCAACAGGAATCTCACGCGAGAGGATCTTGTAATAACGATAATGCACCAGACCGTTTCCAATGGAGAAGACAACCGACGCTGGTTCTTGTAGTCCTGCCAATCGGTAAAATGGCCATTTTCCGTAATACTGGACCATGGGCAGACCTTCGTCAAGCGCTCGGTCTGTTAATTCGTGCATGCAATAATACTCGCAATTTCGTTTGTAGGAACTGCAAGCGAATCTAGGATGTAAGGGAATGGAAGCTGGACATGAAGTGTCATGACAGTCATCGACGCAAGTCTTAAATGCAGGCGCATCGTCTCCTTCGGATGCCAAAACCACATGAAGAATGAGACATGCCAACACCACGATCGCCCGTTTCATGGGAGGGTCCGTGTGAAACCAACAAGCTAAAAACCAAAAAAAAAAAAAAAAAAAATCACGTTGTGACTCTTTCAGGCTTGCCCTTGCCTTTCTTTCACACTGCTAAAGGGTTTCTGTATACAAGTTCGTGTTGTAAAGAAAGCGTATTATGTTGTGTGTGATCTATGTACTATTCGTTCTATCTCATTTGGCAATGGATTATCACCAAAAAAAGAAACTGCAGGCTTTGTTTTGTGTTTATCTTCTTGCTATTGTTGTTCTTCTCGATCAACATGGCTGTTATGGAAGAACCTGCCATAATCAGATCAGTTTCGGACTGTGACCAATGGTTAATGGAAATACGCTCAGTCCATGGGACTTCCAGAAAATCGGCTTTTTTCTAATCTTCTTTTTTTCCCTTTTGTAATCTTCCGTTTTCTATGGATTTTGGCCTCGAACGTATCCATTGCTTGCTGGAACTCGTTGGGAACCCGCACAAACGTCTGAATGTAGTACATGTGGCTGGTACGAACGGAAAGGGTTCCGTCTGTGCCTATGTAGCGTCCGTCTTGCAGCAGCACGGTTTACGCGTTGGTCGATTCAATTCCCCTCACTTTCTGGAACCACGCGATAGCATTCAAATCAATGCAGAACCTGTGAGCCAGTCCTTGTTTGATGAGGCATGCGCCTACGTAATGTCAATGGATGCCCAGCATGGTCTGGGCGCTACATCATTTGAGCGTCTGGTCGCATCGGCATTATGGTTACTCGATCAACAGCAAGTAGAGGTGGCTGTCATTGAAGTTGGTCTCGGAGGAGGACAGGATGCGACCAATGTCTTTGAACAGCCGTTGATGACCATTATTACCGCGATAGGATGGGATCATGCCGGCTTGCTGGGCAATTCGGTGCCATTGATCGCTCGGGCCAAGGCAGGGATTATGAAGAAAGACTGTCCAGTGGTGATTGCCCCACAAGAGGACGAGCCAGGTGCGCTGAAAATCCTTGTTGGTTATGCACAGCAGGTGGGCGCCCCTTACGTTGTGGTGAAGCCTGCCACAGCTTCCCAAGGGACATTGCATTTAGATCAATACGTGGACGAACGTTGGCAAATTCAGTATGACTATCAGATCGCCCTTCATGGCGACTATCAACGCGCGAATTCAGCCACGGCCGTCGCAGCTCTAGATTGGTTGGGTCGACGGGCTGTTTTCCATCTTTGTCGCGAGGATTTACAAAAGGGCATGGCACAGACGCGATGGCCAGGGCGTCTGGATTGGGTCTCCCTACCAACCCACTTGGGCGGGTCTGTTCCTGAAATTCTGGTAGATGGAGCACATAATCCACCGGCCACCCGGGCTCTTCGAACGTACATTAATACGGTCATGCAACAGCGTTCTTTCAGTCGAGTGCTATGGATCCTCGGTGCAACCGCAGGAAAGGATCTTGGCGAGATGTTAAGCCAACTTTTGCAAGCCAAGGACGAGGTGTTCTCCGTTCCTTTTTCACAGCCCGCAGGCATGCCCTGGATCCATTGCCTTCCTCCTCAGGAAATAGCCGATCAAGCGAAAGCCATGACAGTTAATGCCCATGCATGCAAAGACTTGACCACAGCCCTACAGCAAGTAGGAACAATGTATTATTCTGGGCAAGATCTGATCGTTGTCTGTGGTTCACTGTATCTCGTAGCAGATTTCTACCGGTTATTAAGGTAAATGCATGCACTCCCAATGCCCTTTCCTTTTTTTTTTTTTTTTTTCGGTCTGTGTGCCTCTCTGGTTTTTCTTTTTCTTTTTTGTCCCTACCATACAATAACGGCCTCCCTCCTACGACTTTGCTTTTCACAGTCTCGTTTTTTTTTTCCTTTTTTTTTTTAGATTTATTTTATTTTTTTTTTGTTTAACCGAATATTTGACTTGTGGATAAAGTTGATATCCATCTTATTGAATATATACACAGAGAAGGAAAAGAGAAAGAAAAAAAACAAGCGCAAAAATCAGAAAAAATAGAGATATGCGTTTCTAATGCCAAACAAAACGAACAAGGGTATACACGCAAAAAAAAAATCAGAAACCAACAAAAACAAGAAGATGGAGCAATAGGAAAAGAATAGGAGAAAATGGTGGGGAAAAAAAAGATTTGAAAAAAAAAAGTTTAAGCCGGTTTAAGCTTGACTTGAGTGCCCTTGCCTGTGTACCCTGAGACAAGGACGGCGAGGGTGATGGGTAGGGTCCAATCATCGGTGATTCGTAATTGAGCAGCTATTCCTAGCAGAATGGTCATGATGCTAAAAGGGACAATCATTGTATGTCTGGTGGATGAATGGGTATTGGTGTACGTGCCAGGTGTGGCATAGGATGAGATTGTTAGGAACATACTATCGTCCTCGTCTAAGCCTAGTGGGGTGGATGACCTAGGGGGTGTTGTCATCTTGGTATCTTTGTCCGTATCCACGGTGTCACGATCATCGTCCAGGTCCGTGTCCTCTTCATACTGCTGTAACAATAGCTCCTCGAGCATTTGTGTGTCTTTGATAGCCAGGGATCGTCGTTTTGTATCCATCAAGATCTGTGAATGGCGTTTGGGGTTTCGCGTGATGGAATTTCGCGCGCTATCCCGAGGTTTCTGAAATAAAGTTCTGTCAGCCACCAACATGGGAGATGTCAATAGAACCTGAAGAACTACCTTTTGTAACTGCGACACCTGAGATTCAAGATGGATGAAGTCTTGTTCCAAACGGGTGACGATATCATCTTTGATTCTAAGTTCTTGTTTAAGCATTTCCATATCACTCTCTCTATAGTTGAGTTGTTGTTCTAACTGTTCTTTTTCGGCCAGCAAGGATTCGATGGTCTGTTCCAATTCACCTAGGCGTATCTCCAATTGAGCTGCGTAGGAGCCATGGGATGTAGAAGAGTGAATGATAGGTCGACACATATGTTGTGGCTCCATTTCTTCTTCCTGTGCTTCATCATCTTCTTCCCCCTTCTCCTGAGTATTTGATTTGGGAGGCAAAGTCATGACCATCGTGGAAGGATCGACAGGTTTCAGAGTATAGCAGCATGAGGTTTCACATGTAGTGTCTCCGTTGAGCTGAAGAAAAAGAAATTTGCGTTTTAAGTCAGGGGAAAAAAGAAAAAAATAGAGAACGAGTAGAAAAGAAAAAGGAAAAAAAAAAAAAGAAAAAAAAAAAAAAACCACGTGTATTTCTTACCTGACGGCGAAGGAGGTTTACGGTTTGTACCAGGTATTCGTATTCAGGCCCCACGGATCGCATATGGATGATCTGATCCTCTCGCCACCTATTCCATTCAGCCTTTTTCTCGTCCAGTTCATCTTGTAATAACCGATTGGCTCGTTGGAGTCGAACATTTGTTGCGGTCAATTCCTGAATCGCGTCTTTCAAAGGCTGTGTTTTCTGTTTAATTAAATTATCTGTATCGACCTTCAGCAGGCGGTTTGTCCTTTGGAGTTTCACATTTTGTAGTGTCAAGGCTTCAATTTGACTCTCCAGTTGGCGTGTTTTTGTATCGGATGTAGCCTGTTGAATTTCTCGCGTCACGGCCAAGACGGTAGAGCCTATAGTGTTTGAATTGAAGGTAGGTTGATTTGGAATGGAGTAATTCATGAGGTTTGAATTTGCACTGAATCGTCGCGGTGTTGTGTCTTCTGGTGGTGGTGTCGGTATAGGTGGTTGTGGTATTTCACGACCTCGTTTTTGCAAAGTGCTGATTCCTAATGACGTTCGCATTGGGGTATTTTATGTCTTTTTTTTTTTTTCGATCGAGGGCGAGAGGCAATATAGAATGTTGCAGGAATTACTACACCAAAACAAAAGATAAAAGAAGGAAAAAAGGAAGAAAAGAATAAAAGAAGGAAAGAAGAAGAGGGAAAAAAGAGTTTTTTTTCCTTTTCTTTTTAACGTAAAAAGGGTTGTAACTGTTTAAAATAGGAAGACTTTGAGGCTCCTGTTACATTCATTTTCTTTTTTAGAGAGAGAGAGAGAGGAAGAGAAAGAGAAACAGAGAGAAAAGAGGTAAGTGATAAGCAGAGATTAAATTGAATAATAAAAAAGTGATATTCAAGCTATGTATGTATGTATGTATATACAATGCGGATGATCTATCGTTACGATGATCTTTTCTATTTTCTCTTTTTGCTTTCTCTCCTAATTTTTTCTGTACATCGAAAGGCAATGGTTGGTCTGTGCGACGGATGACCAAAAAGTCCTTTGCCCAATGGTCGGGGATTGTAAAAAAGAATATCAAGGCATGTGTGTGTGTATATGTATATATATCCTTCTGTTGATCGAATAGAAAGAAAAGAAGAAGAAAAGAAAGAATGAAACAACAACAACATATATATCCACTCTTGTATATGTATAAAAGGGTTATATTGTTTATTATCCCAAATGCAAAGTTTGTGTATACATAGAATAACAATAATAATAGAGGGCATAAACCCAAATTCACGAGGTTGAAACCAAAAAAACCTCAGGCGACGGGGACATAAAAAAAAAGGCTGATTTTTTTTCTTTTTCTTTTGCAGCCAACCGTCTTTTCCTCTTTCTCTCCCTCTCTTCTCCGTCTCTCCCCTTTTTTAGGTCATTTTTCCACCGTATTTCTCCCCTTTTTTTCCCAACGTATAACTTTTTTCCCCCTTTTTTTTTTTTTTTTGCTTCTCAGTCATGTTCCGCCATGTCTTGGTTCGTCAACGCATGCACAGAGTCCTCACTCGATCCTTTCATACATCAATCTCATGTCGATCAGCAGCTGCCGTTTCACAACAAGAAAAAGCACGTTCCAATTTGAATGTCATCGACTTCTTTGATCCTGCGTTACCTTCCACACCACACCTTTCTTATACCCTCAAACATGGTGCCTCCGGTTTCGCTAAACCAGGAAAAACAGATTTATCTTCTCCGCAGGATAACACCATCTATTCCAGTGCTCAGATAGGCGACGACGCTTATTTCAAAAGACCAGACGCATTGGGCGTCGCAGATGGTGTGGGTGGCTGGAGAACACAAGCTGGTAATCAAAGAAAGTTTGCTGTTTTTCCTTGCTTTCCCTAAAATTTCATTTGGCTTTCCCGAACAGGCGCGAATCCAGCTTTGTACTCACGTAAACTAATGCATTATGCTCAAATGGAATTGGATCGTATCAAAAGCAACGTCCGACCTTATCCCGTACGCCAAGACAATCCAGATCCAGTCTTGGTACTGGAAAACGCCTTTCATCTTACTACATTGGATGCACAGCATGAGGTGAGTTAGTTTTATCCCCAACATACTAAAAACAAGTACAAAACCAGCTCGTCACAGTATGGTTCTCACTGAGCCCAATGGTACGTTTTTTTATATTTCCCTTTTTTTTTTGTGCAGGGCATTGTGGGTTCAACAACAGCCTGTGTTGTCATTCTATGTCAAGATGAATTACGCATTGCAAATTTGGGTGATTGCGGCGTATCAGTGATCAGACGGAATAATTTTATTTTTCGATCGGAAGAACAACAGCACTCATTCAACTATCCTTATCAGCTGGGCACGGCTTCCTTTGATGCTCCGACTGATGCACAGGTGAGGATAAAACTATAAGAAACTTTTTTCATTTTTAGATACACCAACTAAAAAGAATTATGCACTGTAACAATATAATAGCAATTCACTGTCAAAGTGGAAGAGGGGGATATCGTTATCTTGGCATCAGATGGGCTATTTGATAACCTTTACGATGAAGAGATTATGGAGGAGGTGCAGAAATGTATACAACACCGCGTGACCGACGAACATGCCGATCAAGCGACTTCCTCTAATATATCCCAAGTCATTTCGGATGCTCTTGCTCAAAGAGCAAAAATCGTGAGCGAGGACCCGGATAACCCCACTTCCCCTTTCCAAGTAAGAGCAATGCATGAAGGTCTTTATTATCAGGTGAGCACATACACCAATCCATAGGCCATTGGTTCTCATCCTTCTCCTCCCCCCTTTGCTTTCCCCTTTTTATTTCCTTGTCTTGAATTAGGGCGGTAAATTGGATGATATCACGGTACTTGTTGCTATTGTGAACCGAGAAGAACATCCGCAAGAAAAGTCACCCCCTCCATTACCGTAAAGCACAGAGAGAGAGAGAGAGAGAGAAAATTATTCATCATTTGTTTATCTATTTCACTTTTTCATATTATACCATTTTCTCATTCCCCACTTTTCTTTCCTACCTCTTCCTCCTTAACACCCCACTCAAACTTTCTTTTTTTTTTTTTCTTTGCTTGCTTATAGTCATTTGTATATACTAATGTATTCCTGTACAATACTTTTCTTTTCTTTTTTCCATGCTTTCTATTATGATTTTCTCGTTCCCTCCCTACCCCCAGCCGTTTACCTTATATGGAAACGAGCCGAGGAAAAAAAATTTCCCCAACATCGATAACTCACACGGCCCTTTCCACACAAGACATACGCACCATTCATCGATTTGTTGTTGTGTTTGGGGTAATGCAACTGTATTCTACATTTTCCATTGGAAAAATGCTGAGCTAACTATAAGAGGGATACTTTACTCTGACAAGGTATTTTACGTACAAGTTATAGCTATCTGATATTATATTATATTGAAAGCTCCTGCCAAGACTCAAGTGTATGATTTAAGTTTTTGTGCTTTTTATCTTATCAATTCTTTGCATAGTACACTTAAAAGTGTCGATCCTATATCTTTGTCTTCCGTCCGCTTAAACTCTGTACCTATCAGTGTCAACTACGGATCAAAAGCCGAAAGATGGAAAGCCGATGCAGCTTTCTTTTTTCTTAATAGACCAAGCATACACATGTCGTCGGCTTAAATTAAGCTTTTCCTTTTACTTTTTCTCCAATTTTTGATTGGGAGAAATATTTATGCTCCTGTAACGCCAAGACTTGTCCGATACCAAAACATACATGCGACACGTCTTTTCTTAATTCTCGGCTGGTACCTAATACGGAAAGATTGTCCAACAACGTCTTATTAACGGAGAAAAGTTTGTGTCACTTCGTATGCATGGTAACGAGTAAATATGTATGTGTGTACCAACCTTGGTTTATTTTTTCGTTTTGCATGATTGAATGGAAGGAAAATGAAACGGTCAATGTGTTACATTTTTTTTCTATGTTTTATTGAGAAGCCGTGAAGGAAACGGCAAAGATATAGAGAGAGCTGGTAATCTTTTACCATTCGCTTCCTCCGCCATAACTACTGGATCCACCGCCCCCACAACTACTGTATCCCCCACTATCATAATGGCTAGATCCTTCATCTGCCCTACTACTAGATCCTCTCCTTGTCCCACTGGTAAATCCTCCGCCTTGGCAATGGCTGGATCCTCCATCATAATTACTGCCGCTAGTCCCGGTCGTAAGCGGATAGAGAGGATCGGAAGTATTTGACGTTGTTACGCTTGCACTTCCTGTTGTGGTGTTTGCTGCTGTTCTGTTTCCAGTTGTGGTGCTTGCTGTTGTTCTGTTTCCTGCAGTGACGGTACCTACTAGATGATTCCCGGTTGATCCCCTGTCATTATCCGATTCCGGCGTTGGCGTATACGGTGGAGGAGCTGTAGAGTCATTCAGTTCAGCATCCTCTTCTTGGTGAATTTCCTCATCTTGCGATCCTTGATCATCTTGCTCTGATGACAACGGGTATGTTACTGTAATATTTTTAAAACGAAAAAGTAAAGAAAAACAAATGCATTTGATGTTCGTCAGATCATTAGTTCAAGCGCTGGAGTTTTTGAAGAGTCTGAACGTACGGTAGCTAAAAGCAAAAGAAAATGAAGATAAGTAACAGTGTATCAAGATGGCAAACAAGAAAAAAAACTTTGTACTAACGCGGTCGTTGGATATTGTGGTTTGGCTGGATCAAACATTTACGTATAAAATATTAGCAAATCATTCATCAAGTTCGGTTATTTCTCTAAACCGAGGATATTTACCAGCGCAGTTAACGATTCTAAAGCAAGATTATCACAGAAAATGTAAGCCGCAATTCAAAATGGACATGCTTTTTTTTTCTCTTTAAATTTACCCTGTGTATCCGTAACCATACTTTTGGGTCTCTTTGGCTATACAATCTTGCTCAGTAATCTGGAAAGTCAAAAACTTGTCAATTCTTTTTGTTTTCCTTTTTAACATCATCTCTAAACTAGCCATTACCGAGGATACCATTTGGATGTAATCCCCGGTCTTTCCTAATGACAGTTGAATGGAAAACATTATTTTCGATTAGCCGGCCAATTTATCAAAAGTGATATGTGTCCATTGCTTACGCCGGTCATGATAGCTCGTAAGGTCCCCCATCCTAATAACAAGAAACACAGTGTAACCAACACGAAATCAGTGAGCATAAAGGGAAATAAAGCTTTTTAGGTTCTGTAACTCAACTCGTTTATGGCGTGATCCGCTTCCGTTTCTTCGTCTATCCCGGGTTCATCCTTTGCTTCGGGCTCATCCTTTGTATCGGGCTCATCTGTTGTATGGGCCTCATCCTTTGTATTGGATTTTAATCGCAGCATTTTCCGAATGCCTCGTATTAGGGATGATCTCTTTGATTGGTTCTGCACGTCATGTAAGATATCATTTCTTTAGAATGAACCATGCTGCGGAAGCCCAAAACTCAAAAACAAAAACCATTTGACTTACTTCATGACAATGGCAACAATAGTGCGACTTTGTGGATGACGCTGGAAGCACTTCGGCTCTTGCTTCTTCCCAAGCAATATCCGTGGCCTTTATATATTTTTCCAGCTCGTTTGGTGGAATCGTATCATCATGATTAATAACTCGTCCTAAATGATACAATGAATATTCCCTATAATGTTCTGGATGAAGCATATGGGTATGCCAAGCAATATCTGGAAAAGAACAATACCAAATCACATAACCATTCTTTTTTTTTTTTTATGTTATTCCGATTACCTATAAGGACAGTGGGTACTGCGGTTAAGGTGGGATTGTCCTTCATTAGATTCAGGAAGTCACTATATTGGCAGATCCCCCGGAACAGATCTTTGGAATAATCCCAGTGAACAGAGGACACACGTGTGGCAAACTGATGCTGTCTTGCCACAGCATGGATCAGATCCAGTGAGAACTGGGAAGGATTCCCCGTATACGCATGTCTTACAGCACGACAAAAGTCTACATATATGCACCAGCACAGAAGCAATGAACTTCCTGCTCTCTCTCTCTCTCTAGCAACATATAGTCCACTCTTACCATATGCAGCTTCCGAGGAAACATCATTTTCAAACTCAAGGCCTCGAATAATCGCTCGTTCGACAGCATCCATTCCAGATGTAAACTTGATCCTTTTCCATCTGAATCTACTGACTAACCGTAACGCGCTTTCTTGGGAAGTTTTAAGCTGGCCATCGGGGGACAGCATTAATCCACTTGGATCAAATTTAATACTTCTCAATCCATTTAAGTAGTGATAAGGGGAAAAAAGAACTTACGCAATCCGCAATTTTTGGGTAGACAATGCTAAATCTACCTTTAAACGATATTTGACCGCTTGAAGAACATGGATTTCTCGAGCACAGTAACAACAAACTAGGCCAGCTCCACCAGTGCGCCATTCCGCATAGGTGGCCCTATGAGATAAAAAATAGATTAGCTTTGTAAATGCATATATAGCGTGTGTGTGTGAATATCCCATGCAATCCAAAAAAAAAAAAAAAAAGACTGATCATGGTATACAAGAAAGAAAAGAGGAAATAGGACATTACCATTCACATTTGATCAATTCCTGACATCCAATGCACTCTATGAGCTTGTATCCATCGTTAAGATTATCGAGGTTTAAAAGATAAGGCTCTGATGCCATACAGGTGCGCCACAAGGATAAAGTTTGTCTTGGTGTTACCTTGCGATGTTTGTGCTGTGGAAAATCCGGTCAATGAAAGACTGTTCTACGTCTGCGTTTGCCCTGTTTCTCTTATTTCGACTAGTTTACCATCGCTTTCAGTGGTATGGGTATAGAAAGGGCATCATCTAAACCCATTCTAACTAAATCTTCATAATAGCGGAAAGGACTAAGCATATGCGTATGCCAGATATAGGCTACATCTACAGGTGGAGTGGTACATGTCAGAGCACACAGTCTGCACTTTTCCCCTTCCCTCCCCCTTTGCCATACCTATAGGAGGTATGACGCCACGACAATCCATTTGCTTGACCTGTGCGATCCATCGCGTATAACGATCTTCAGCTCGCACCAGATACATTCTGAGCTGTTGGTCGGTCATATCGTATGTGGCATCCACAAAACGATCGATCAACCATAGATAATAATAACATGCATCTACTGTTACTACATGTTCCAAAGTCGGTTCGTCTGACATGATGCTTAAGTAAAATAGGTGACGAGAGCGGGTTTACAGTTTGCTTTTTTTTAAGGCGTAATAATAATAAAAAGAGTGGGTCCAAAAAAGAATGGAAGCGGGGGGAGTAGGACCAAAATTTCTCCAGTACAACAAGGATACGTTTTTTTTTCTATCTCTCATTAGATTTTTATACTTGTCTTTCGTTTCTTTTCTTCCTTTTCTTTTCTTTCTGGCTGAGCAGACGGGAGGCTTCGTTAGCTAACCAAATGATGAATCCTTTTGCTGTGCCTTGTTTTTTCCTTCTTTAGTACACAACAGCGATAAACTGAGTTATCTCCATTTCAATTCCTTATCTCACATCATGCTGTGTGAGACAAAAAGGGAAATATAATGCAACCTGAGAGGGGATGATGTGATCTCTTTTTCCGTGGTGTGATCTTTTTCTTTTTATTTCCTTTTACTTCCCTCAGGAATGACTTTTTGTATATAGAAAAAAAAATCTTGCAATGCTCAATGATATCATCCTGCTTGATGGATCATCCAATCATGATATTAAGTTTTAGTTTTTGTCAAACAAAGGGTTGTATATTCTATCCCACGATGAAGAGAGATAGACACACAGTATTTGTATACGTGGACCGGGTGGTGGGTGGCATGGAAGGAGAGAGAAAAAAATGGAGAGTGACTATTAAATTTTTTTAGGTGGTCAGTTAAAGATCCGCTGTCGGGGCCTTTTGATAAAAAAGATAAAAAAAGAACCCAGCAATGGGAAAGAATAGGGGAAAGAAATAAAGGGACGATATAAAGAGATTCGTTTAGGATGGGAAACAAACAGTCATTTTCTCTTTTCTTTTTTGCGATAGATTCCTAATATAGGCAAATCATCAAGGAGAAGACGAAATTGGGGAAGTGCGATTCAAAGAGGGGGACCCGATAACAAATAAAAGAGTTTTTGAAGTGTGATTGATAAGACAAGCAAGGTTTGGTGAGGGCCGGGAGACGGGGAAGTGTGGGAAAATTTGATCTGATGATGCAACCTGATTGGCTTAGATTAAAAAGATCAATGTTATCTTTTTTTATAATACCCATGTAGACCGGCGGGAAACATATCATGACCGGGAACGAACTTTTTTCCCTCCCTTTTTTTTTTCTACTTACTTCTTCTTCTTCCTCTTCTTTCTTTTTTTTTTTTTTTACTTTTCCCTTTTTTCCTCATTGTGTTGATCAAGCTCAAGCGACTCTTTTGCTCTTCTTCTTCGAATTGTTCCCTCTATTTCATCTCTTATCCCATATCATTTTGTCTTTTTCTTTTTTATGAATGGCTCATTCAATCCATACGCAGCCAATCAATGATACCATGAAGTCGCGCAAGAGATCCCTTACACGTTGTGTTCAATGTCATTCCTCCTTTAGACCTCTTTTATGGGGTAGAGAAAGTGGCAAGGGACCCGTTTGTGATGGTTGCAGTACAGGCGATAATGATAACCTGCACTCTTCCGCTGATGAGTCACGAGATGACGACGGTCAGGATAAACATGAAACCCTAAAAGATAAGGTCGATGAAGGAACCATTTGTGCCAATTGTGGGACTTCTACTACGCCTCTCTGGCGTCGTGATACCAGTGGCAAAACTATTTGCAATGCCTGTGGTCTCTATTATAAACTTCATCGCGTTCATCGACCAGCAACCATGATGAGGACAGTCATCAAACGAAGGAAACGCTGTTCCTCTTCGGAGAAAAAACAACAACAACAACAACAATCGCTCGAAGAATATACGAATGACAAGAAACAACAGCAACAACGTGATAAATCATCGTCTCAGGCACCGACTCGGAGCCCGATCGAACACAAATTAAGTTTTGACGAAGACGAGGAAGCAGAAAGCTGTAGCAGTAGAAGTAGCGTTGGAAGTGCAAGTCTTGTTCAAGATCAGGCGGCCATGTTATTTGATGATAAGAAAGTCAATAGTTTTACCCTGCCACCCCTTCATAGACCACAGGCCTTACCACCAATTTTACAATACCATCACTCTCCTTATCAGCATCCAACCACAACCAACACAAACACAATAGCGAATGATCATGTTCATGCATGTCAAAATAACCTTGACGCTCTTCGATCTCAGAGACAGGAGCTCCAACGTGAAGTGGCTCGATTGAGTACGCTTCTCTCAAAGAATGTCGCGATGCTGACGACCCTGGACCAAGCCATAGCCAATCCAACCCCGCCCGGCCAATGCCGTCTTTGCCCGCCTTCTCCTCCGTCCTCCGCCGTAGAAGAACAGCAAGTTGCAAGGTCCCTTCTTTCCCTCGCATCGTCTCCACCCTTACCAAAGCTCAATCCCTCTCCTTCCTCGCATGAACACCATCCCCGCCTTCCGCCGATCTCCGTCTCTATGGCCAATGATTCATCTCCGCCTCCTGTAGTCGATGTATTACCCTTCCGACCCTAAGGTTTTTCTATTTTACTATCTTCTGGACTTTCTCTTGATTCCCGCCCGCCCAAAAAAAAAAAAATAATAATTGACCCCTCTCCTCTCTCTTCTTTTTTTACCACGATACCTCTCGTAAAACAAACAACCCATACTCTTTCTCTCTCACTCACTCTCTTTTTCTCCCTCTTTCTTTTCTTCTTTTTGTTCTGTATATCTTGCATGCTAGCATTTTTTTTCTTGTTCTCTTTTATCATACAAAAACAATCTAATACATCTAAACTTTTTTTGTGGTTTATTCTACCAAAAAAAAAAAAAAAAAAGCTTAAAACCGGAATATTGTAGAAAAAAAAAGAATGGTCTTATTTTTTTTAGGCAGTAATCATTGAATTTTTTGGTTGGCGGATACCAATTTGGAAAGAATGTGTCATTGTGGGTGGGAAAAATGAATGTTGGGATGATAGTGAGCTTTTTGTGCTCGACCTGAAGGATCTTCAGGACAACCCCAGTCTTCTCGAGGAACCCATCGCATGACACTGGCAGTGCATGCATTTTGTGGAAAGTGATGTTCAAATAGGATGCGATAGAGATAAGCCTCTTTCGTAGAAGGAGTATCTTTTGACCATCGTTCAGCTGCTTGAGCCAATTGATCATCTGATATCTTTGATGCGCTCAACTCCTTGAGGGCGTCAATCCAAGCATAACCAACCCCATCAGAGAACTGTTCTTTCTGACGCCAAAGGATGTTCTCAGGAAGATATGGATCAGGCATTGTATCAAAGGCCTTGCGCAGTATGTATTTTTCCATCCGATGTTTTTGTGGCCGTTTATCCCGTGGATCAATGGACATGACGATTTCCAGAAAACGCTTGTCCAGAAACGGTACCCGGACCTCGAGTCCCCAGGCCATGGTGGATTTATTTGCTCGTAGACAATCCGCCGTGTGGAGAAGCTGAACACGTCGGACCGTTTCCGCGTGGAAGGCCTCATCGGAGGGGGCGGCGTGAAAGTAGAGATACCCTCCAAAGGCCTCGTCTGCCCCTTCCCCCGATAAGACCATTTTGACACCCATGGCCTTGATCTTTCGAGCCAAGAGATACATCGGAGTCGAGGCCCGGATGGTGGTGACATCGTACGTCTCGAGATGATAAATCACATCACTCAAAGCATCCAAAGCTTCCTGTGTTGTGAAGGTGAATTCATGATGGGTCGTTCCTATATGGTCAGCCACTTGGCGAGCAGCTATCAGATCGGGTGCCCCCAAAAGACCAATGGAGAATGAATGAAGAACATATCGATCTAAAGGATGAATTTTCGTGGTGAGGATCACAGTGAAATTTTTACTGTTCTTCCCCTTATTCCCACGCGAACAGAAAAAGTACTTGTACATACTTTTGCGTTTGTATTCCCTGGCGGCAATGGCGGCTATCAAACTAGAGTCCAGACCTCCTGACAGCAGGACACCACATGGTACCTCACCCATCAATCGTTTATGGACAGCCTGTTCTAGGGCTTCTCGAAGAAGTGGATAATTGACGGGTGTCCGTGGGAGAGCTTTCGTCTGCCACCAACTAGGACAGAAATAGCGTGTGGTGGCCTGTGTCTGGGAATCGTAAATGTGGCCAGGAGGAAACGCTAGGATCTTATTGCAATCTTCCTTCAACGCTTTAAGTTCTGAAGCAAAATAAACACTGTCTGGCATCTGACTATTCCAACCATAGTATAATGTCGTTATCCCAATAGGGTCTCGTGCAGCTATCAGACGGTCTTGGCGAATATCTAAAAGAACAAACGAAAACATGCCATCGAGCTCATGAACCAAACCCGTATCCATTTCGGCAAACTATCGAAGAAAAGGAAAGAAAACAGAAAAGGCAAGCGTTTCATAAATTATGTTATGATTTACGAAAAATGGACTCTCTGTATGAAAAGGATGAACAAAATCGTTCATTTCACTTACCATGTGGAGGATAACTTCGCAATCAGATTGCGTATGAAACGTATGGACTTGTTTTAGTGCTTTGCGTAACTGTTTATGATTGTAGATCTCCCCATTAGCAGCCAACACCACTTGATGTTCCTTGTTGATCATTGGCTGAAAACCGGAATCTACCCAAAAAGCAAAAAAAAAAAAAAAAAAAAGAATAAGAAAGGACAACATCCATGTATTTGTTCTTAGGGTTCATGCATCTACCCCACGGGTCAATCCCCATCCTTTTTTTTTTTTTTTCTCTTTTTACTTTGTTTGTTTCCATACCAACGCCGACGATCGCCAACCGCTCATGTGCCAACAGATGGTTATTTACAGTAAAACATCCAGACCAATCAGGACCGCGATGTCGAAGTCTAACAAGAAGCACAGTAGTTTGAAGAGGAACCCATTAGTCAAGCAAGAATAAATTAAAAGAGAAGAAGCCTCAATGGCTCGAATTATTTACTTCTTGGACATATCCAAAGCATGTTGACGATAATCATTGATATCGCCTTGATAGTTGTAGACACAGAATATACCACACATCGAATTTAGAGATTGAAAGTAGAATGCTAGCTTTGTCCTTGCCTTATTAAATAGGGTATTGTGAACTGAAACAGGGAATACGGCTCGATTGGCTCAGTTTTATATTAACCAACCTTTTTCCTAAGGCTCGATTAGTTTGCTTTAACAATTTTTTGAAATAAGATAGCAGAACGGGATATCATTATCATTTCGTTCCTGGTACAAAACGAGGGTCTGTGACTCTACAAACAACTTCTGGACTTCTATCTTTCTTTATAGCTCTAAACCTTTCTAATTTCTAACAAAACAGACAAAACCCATGCTCTATTAAGCTTGTTCTTATACGTGGATTATTTGATTGTCCTTCAGTTGAACATCCGCAAGCGGTAAGGCAAGCGGAAATGGAGGGAAATGTAACAGGTTATTCTCATCTGCATACAAGGGTTTCATATGGCGAACTTCTTCCAAGCCAGATGCCTTATAAAGCCATGGCAAACTGGTCAAATGAAAGGATCTCTTTGTTGACCATACACTAGTCTTTCCATATGAGAACGCAAATCATTCGGTAGCTTTGTAGTAAGCATAGAACAACCAAATGACACAAATTCCTTGCTATAATAAGATTCAGTATAAAATATATCTTTCTTTGTTGCTTTTCATATGCTGTCCAGCCTATTTGCGACATTGTCAAAACGTAGTTGCGCGATGCTGTATTGTTTGGTACTGGAAATGATGCGGTAAGCCTGCATGATCGGAAAGGCAGGCGGCGGGAAATGAAAAGTCACGTTGCAATGTGTGCCACGTTTCTCAAGCGAACGGTTGCCTTCTTGACGCGGTTAGAACCCGGATGTCGATGACTGATGAAGAAGCTGATGCTGAACTAGAGCGATTACAACAAAATATTACTCTTAGTTTGCAGGCCATTGACCAAAACTTTGCGCGATGCCACCAGATCGTATCCGAACGGTTCTTGCCAATCGTGGATCGATTAGCAGAAGCAAGTCAACGCGTGAGGAATTTCAATAGGGTAACGTTCTGTCAAATGTCTCAATATTCAATGCTTAACATGGATGCTTCTCTCTGTTTCTATTAGATGTGGCTCCATTATTTTGCTGCCGATGGATCCAGTAGCACGCCTGTCCATCACCAGCTTGATATAGACGACGGCACAACCAATCGTCCGCCATTCGGTGAGCCGATCAGTGCCAGTTCTCCCTCGATCTTGTCATTACGCTCTCACGGACGGCTTCGAGCCACCCGACCGCCATTCGCTGCTTCGTCTTCGATAGCACCGACACCACGCAATGTCCCTTATGACCCTAATGATACCAGCTCCACATCTTCGCGACTTTCTCCCGGTATCAGCTCTGTCTCCGTCACAGAAGATGATAACAGCGAGGCGACCCAACGTGATCATCGAGGATTTGCTCTTTCTCCGCCGCGGACGCTGCCCTTTGCCAGAACACCTGCACAACTTCTGCGGACGCCTCAACGGGAGGCTGCACGAATGCTGACAGAAGATCTGTTATGGTCAGCTGGTGGCCCATCTCCGTCCTCACAATCGTCCGATTCCGACCGTCTTCCTTTGGAGAAGAAGGAGAGTGAGAATACGAATAGGAAAGAAAGCAGAAAAGACAAGGGGAAAGCGAAGAGAACGATGAGTATGGAAGATGCATGGACGGAAAGTAATCTGGACGAGGACGATGAAGCAGGTCGTGCGAAATTCGAAAAGTTTGCGAGAAATCGACGATTGCACTTACAGCAAATGGGTGAGCATGACGAACTTCCTTCTATTTCACCGAGGAACCGATCCCCCATGGCACAAGGGCCTTGGGTAGTGGACCGAATCCTTCCCAGCACACCAACGATGCAACGCGTTCTTACGACCTATAATCAGGATCTCCGGACTTTGAAACGACAGAGAACAGAGGAAATGCAGACAGAAGCACAGAATAGTGATCATCATGTGTCTGATCGAGATATAGTGGGTTCCAAAGAAAAGGAGCGACTACCGTCATCCCAAACACCAATGACGGGGGAGAAGGAAGAAGTAGAACAACAACGGCAAAGATTACAGCAACAACAACAGCAGAGGGCGATCGAAGAAGAACAAGATATGGAAGGAGAAGAGGAGGAGGAGGAGGAGGAGGAGGAGGAGGAGGAGCGAAGGCAGGCGAGGGATGATACCACAGGTCTACGATCCTTTGAGTATGACTTCGGGCCATTACCGGAGAGGGGAGATACGAGAAGTGGAGAGGGCGATCATGCGTCCCAACCGTTTTCAGGGACACTTTTGCCACAGGACCCCTTAAGGACACCGAGTGAAGCAAGTCATAATCTAGCACGGATGTCGCCGGGTATGTACAGTGTGGCGTCCACATCCACCATGACCATGGTGCGTGGCATAACAGGGCAGATTCCTGCACGCTTCAGTTTGGATTATTTTGCGCAAGCTTTTCGTGTGCCTCCCGGATCGACGCAGTTGACGGCAGTTTATTTTCTGTTTGCAGATCGGCCAGGGCAGATGTTGACAAAGGAAGATGCTTTGGCTTTGTTACCTGATTATGGGCATGAGACGATCTCTTTATTAGTAGATCTACTTGCAAGGAAAAGGTTTCTAAAGCGTGTTGGTACCACAGGTTGGACAATACGCCGGTAAAGGCAAAAAAAGAAATAATGTAAATTCCAAGTATTGCTTATTTTCATACGTACATATATCTATTTCATTTAGCAACAGTCTTTTCTTTTTTTTTAAAAAATAAAATCTATGATGCTCCTATAGTCACCCTTAATCTTTTTGTTAAAGAAACCACTTCCAGTCTAAAAGCGAAGAATTGGATTGTTTTATGAAAGAATAGGGGGGGGGGGGAAGGTACTTCAATGTCTGTGTGCATATGCAGCTAGGGCTAGGGTTTGGTGTCCCGGCGTTGATTTTGTGTTCTTTCGCCCCTTCGCGTGTGCATTTAACCTTGGACAACCGTGATAGTCTTGAGTGTAGACAGTCCAATCAACCAAGAAGACATGGCAAATGAGGGGATGCCATTGTTGTCATACCTTTCCTCTAGACGCTCAATCCAAAGATGGATTGAATGTAGGACAATGTTTTAGGACTAACATGATGATCGAGGGGCTTCCAAACCTCATCAAGACTTTTTGTTAGTCAGCACTTGATATAAAATATCTATAAACATGAACAAAACAGAGAAAGACAGGATACATAGGTTGAATCCAGTTATTAGGGACAAGATATGGTCTTTTATTTCTCCCTTCACTTTGGTTAGGGCGCCGTAGACATTATGAAGGAAGGGGTTATTCTGTGTCTCACAATTTCAAGGTCATGAAAAACTTTGACAACGGTTGGGTCTAATTAGAACGAGGTTTGACTAGACCTCCATAAGTTCAAGTTGTATCCTACTTATTAACATTGCTTTGCTATCTTTGGTTTTTCTTTCAATAAGAGGAGGATCATTATGAAACAGGTATGGAGGGGCTTAAACGAGGCCGAACAGAAAGCGCAACGGGAAACGAGCGGGGTGAGGCGGCGGTATCCATTTTCGGATATAGTCTGGTTTTTGAACCCATCACTGTCTAAACCCAGCTTAAACTCATTTCCCTTTTTTTTTTTTTCATTTTAACTTGTATCAACGCTTCTTTGGATTTTGAGAGGTCAATGCTCAGTCAGATTAAAAACTTGTTTCGAAACAAAAAGTCATCCAAACTGGCAGGTGTGTATGTGTATACCACACGACATTCCCTTTTTTGCATATATATGTACCTCTTTTTGTTAACTTGAAAGAATGAACCTGTCTATTAGAGAAAGCGGCTACAGTTGCAGTGCGTCTGGTGGAAGAAGAGAATCAGCGCAAGACACAGTTACCCCATTATCCTGGTTTAGAACGTTTTGAAATTATTCAAAAAGTGGGCGAGTAAGTCTTTCAATCTGTCTTTTTCCGTTTCGCAAAACGTTGGATCGGTTCCTGCAACTGTGTTATCTGCATGCAATTGATGTTGCTAAACAATGGAATTGGGGAAATTCCCCTTTTTGTTTTGGTAGTGGTGCATTTTCCAATGTTTACAAGGCACGCGATATAGAGACAGGAAAGGCCGTAGCTGTCAAGGTCGTGCGAAAACACGAATTGGACGCCTCCGAGGTAAAGCATCCATCGAAGAGGAAGCATTTTTGGGATCGGACAGATATAGATTCTATTTGGCACTCTGTTACTCACAAAACGCTATTTATCATTTTTAGCAAGGAAGAACTCATTTGCATCCTACTATGAAAAAGAAAACCAAAGTGACTGAGGTAAAAAGATTGGAAGACGGGGGGGTGGGGAAAGGAAGGCATTGATCTGATGACTAAGAAAAACCATTCATTGATCAAAGCGAGCAAGCATCCTCAAAGAAGTCCAGATTATGCGCAATATCAAGCACCCTAATATTGTTCAACTCATCGAGTTTTCCGAATCGGATGACTACTACTTTCTTGTATTGGAGCTCTGTGAAGGAGGAGAACTCTTCCATCAAATCGTCAAATTGACTTACTTCTCGGAAAACCTGGCACGTCATGTCATTGTACAGCTGGCTGAAAGTGTGCGTTTCCTTCATGAGCAGTGTGGGGTTGTACACAGGTAAATGAAACAAAAGGGAAGAAAAGGGATCAAAAGTTCAGGATAATGATGACGGTAAAACCGAACCAATAGGGATATTAAGCCAGAGAACATCTTGTTTGAACCGATCCCGATTGTTCCATCGGAGAAGCCTGTCCGATTGTTTGACGAGGATAAGGTGGACGAAGGTGTATTTCAACCTGGTATTGGAGGAGGAGGCATTGGTAATGTGAAGCTGGCGGATTTTGGTCTCTCCAAAGTAATTTGGGATAATTCGACCTTGACGCCTTGCGGTACAGTGGGTTATACTGCGCCGGAGATTGTGCGGGATCAGCGCTATTCCAAGGCCGTAGACATGTGGGCCATTGGATGCGTTCTATATACACTTCTCTCTGGATTCCCTCCTTTCTATGATGAGTCGATCCGGGCACTTACCGATAAGGTGGCGAAGGGTCAGTATACCTTTCTAAGTCCCTGGTGGGACCCTATCTCAGATGAGGCAAAAGACCTTATCCGTCATTTACTCTGTGTCGATCCAAACGAGCGATACACGATCAATCAATTTTTTGAACATCCATGGATCACGGGCGACAGAAAGAAGGAAATTCGACGTGTGTCTGCTCTGAAGCCAGTAGTCGAGCCTACAGATGGCGATAGCAGTAGGCGTCGCAAGGATGTTTTCTCTCCAGGTGTTACATCGATCAAGGAAATCCTCGATATTACTTATGCTGTTCAGCGAATGGGTGAAGAAAAACATCATAGAAATTTCCATGACGCAATTATCGAGGAAGAAGACGAAGAGGAGGACGAAGAAGAGGAAGAAGTAGAAAGAGGTGCTGAAGAAACCAAACTGGGTGCGGCTGTTCTGGTGAATGTGAACGCTATGGCCGAGAAACTTGCTCAAAATGCTTGTGCTGTGGCTGCAAATACCTTTACTGCACCGCAGATCCAACCCATGGCCGCTAACCTGGCGACACCATTGCCTCGCCGACGCAAGAATGGATTTGAGCTTAATCTTGACAATGCCACTTTACTGAAGAACCGTCGCGGACAACATATCAAACCTCCCGTGATAAAGACGTAGTAGAAGGCCGAAATATATAACATTATTATTTTTTCTTGTTCCTTTTTTCTTATCTTTCCAAACCCAATGTACTATATACCACAAAAATTAAAAGTCGCATCTAAGCAAATCCACTTGGCGCATTTTGAAAACTGAGCAGATTATATTAATTGCCAGGTTATAAGAGTTCGAATGATCAAATTTTACATAAGCAGTAATACCATTATCAGTAGAGCTGGTAGTAATTGGTCAAACCCATGCGATCAGGATACGCTTACAATAGGAAAATCTAGGGTAAAACTAGTTTTAATGATATTTGAACAGAATGAAAAACTTAATAACGTAAACATAAAAGTGAAAAAGAAGTGTTGGATGTCCTTTTTGAATGGTGAAGGCTATCATATACTCATTGGCGTCAGAATCCATAAAAGGAGGTGATAAACCGATGCCCACCTTGTTATGCATATATGCCCGTTCTTGCAATGAATCCATGCGTTAATAATATTGATTGATTTCATTGCAAAAGATATAAAAAAAGTTGAACAATAAAGATGAATGGCCCGTAACTCATACTATGTCTGACAATCAGACGTTCAAAGGAAGTACGATCAATGAATACTACAATTATGGGAATCCTGTAGAGGACGTGATAGAGGTTGGAGTGGTGACCGCGTGGTAAAGTTGTTATGCCTGTCATATATAGCAATCCAAAGAAACAGATACTAAACATGACCTTTACACAGGGTCAACATCGCTCACCACAATTGATTTACCGCCAGGAGCTGCAACAGGAACCACAGCAAGATCAAAAATAGTTTGAAGTTGATCTTTGTCTTTTAGCCAGATGATTTAGGTATTCCTTGAAATTTTTTTTTATTTAGTTTCTGATTCTTCTTGTCTGATTTACATTTTATCTTCTAACTTTCTCTTGTTTGCTAAGTCCTCTGCAACCTTTCTTTTTGACATAGTTCGAAAGTGCGTCTGCACAATACCCCATGAAAGATTACCTTGGTATGTCTTTGACTAGAGTACGTAAAAGTGGCAGCATCTTCGGGTGCATCCGAGCAAAAATTGACGCAGTTTACATCATTTTCGTTTTATTGTGCAATGATCCGTAGAGAATATCTTGGTTCATAAATTATGCTATGCTCATAGTAAAATAATGGAAAAGAAAAATAAAAAGAACATATGAAGGAAAATAAGATGAATAGTGGATACGCTTCTGATTGACATTTTTTGGGGTTAGATAAGCGCCATTTTAGCTCAAATGTGCAAGCAGATCCTATTCAACTGCAGTAAAAAAAAGCACAAAAATGATAAATGTGTCTGGTCTGACCAGATCAAATCTCTTAGGATGCGAAAGCTGAGAAAACCACTTATGGCTCAAGGGTAAAAAAGACCTTCAAAAGAAGTAGTAGGAGCGATCACTTGAGATTTGTATCGAAAATATCTGGCCATGCCAAAAAAGCGTTTTGCAAATAAAGGAGCGGGCAACAGCACGGTTGAACAGGGGCAGCTAATGTGATAGATAGCGCGAATAAGCCGGTCAGCGCAGGTAGCAGACATAGAAATTTTATCGCGACGTCTAATTCCAACAGCCTGGACTTAGATCATTATACGTTGCGAATAGTTTTTTTGGCAACTAATGTATATCTCAGCATTCTCCACTTGATTCTTTCCGCTCACTGGTTGAACAAAGAAAGACAGTTATAATGGTTGTTATTACTGGTACTACAACAAAGCTTGTCACTTTTGCTCAGGGTTGGGTGGTCTATCTCCGTCAGATCGTATAGATACTGTATTGGTGGATCCAGAAGGTTTGTATTTCTTTGGCTGTTTCGTCCTTGATGAGGATGGTTGCTGTTGCTGTTGCTGCTTCTGCTGATGATCACTGATATCGCCCTTTGGCTTATGACTCCTTCGGTTTTTATAGAAAGGACGAGCATCACCTGTTGCATTCTTTTCTTGCCTCTCATTTTCCAAGCCAGAACGATCGTTATTTGGTCTTTCTGTCTCTTTATTCTTAGCTTTTGACGAGATATCTTGCGGCGTCTTTGGACCCTTCCTGTCTCCTGCTTGGGGTTGCTTTTCTCTAGGAGTTGAACGGTCTTTCCTCTCTCTGTGCTGTGAGTTCTCCCCAGTGGGTACTGATCCTTGTCTGCTTTGGTCGGGCGGCCGATCCTCTTTTTTCTTCGGCGCCTTGCGAGGACGGTTCTTGCTTGTAATTTCTGCGGGTTCATTCTTTTCTTTGCTATCAGCATCGTCATTATCGGTGGTTAGTTTCGATGTCTTTTTGCGTCTGCTAGGAGCACGATCCGAAGCTGCCATTGGCATGGATGCTGTTGCTGGCGCCTGTACTGGCGTGCTTTGCTCCTCTTCAGACTGGGGTTTAGAGGGTTTATGCTTTTGACGCGTTTTCTGCTGTGATCTTAGTTGATCTTCTTTTATAACTTGCGGATCCGAGGAAGCTGTATTTGATCTTGGCACATCTTTATCCCGTTTGTTCGATCGTTTTGCTTTCTCTTCCTTTGGTTTCTGTTCTGCAGTATTCGATCTAGGCACATCTTTATTCCGTTTGTCCGATCGCTTTGCTTTCTCTTCCTTTGGTTTCTGTTGTGCTGTATCCTCTTTTCCATGTTTCTTTCCCTGCTTGTGCTGTTTCTTCTCGGGAAGATTCTTCGGTTGTTGTTTGATTCCTGCCGTCTCTTTCTCCTTCGCTTTAATCTGGTAAGCAGGATTGTTTTGTTTGTTCAGCGCTTAACTGTTTATCCTGGATATCTTTCGTTTTTCTTTACCTCTATTTTGAATGGTACAAATGGAGGTGGTCCTTCTATGTTTTCGTGTGCTCGTTTGATGAATTGCTATAATCCAGGAAATTGACTTCTTTTTGAGAAAACAAAAGCCTTTCCTCTTTGCATCTTACCTTGCCTGCACGCCATGCTTGGACCATTTCTTGCACATGGCCACCCAATGGCTGTAGTACACCAGGGAGTAGCAGCAGTAATTGATCGCGGATTTGAATAGGTTGTGTGACTAATACTTTGGTCCCTGGTGGTGTATGAAGTCTTTTGACTCAATTCTTCAGCCAAAATCGATCGATCAGTCAAGCAGGTTATTGTTCTTACTTTAGATCGATGGGACCCAATTCCACCCCATGGAATTTTCTCTTGCCATCGGTAAATGTTATGCGTAATAGTCGTGGTTTTTCAACCTGGTGAGCTGCGGGAACAGCTACGTTGCGAACATCGGCAATTTGCAGAACTGCTGGGCATGGAAATTCTGAGGGATCAGGTTTTGGTATACCTGCTTCATTCAGTTGACGTAGATCAAGCTAAAAATGAAAAGAAACCGCCTTGTTTTTAGTGATTGAAACGCTGTGAAATGAACCGGCACACTTGCATCGAGTGCTACTCGGAGGTAATCTTCCAGGGAACCATCTTGCTGGCCCAACTGTTCCTTGATAAGCTCAAGACCTTTTTCGGTGATATACCAGCCCTTGGCTCTGAAGGCATCGATTGTGGGTACCATGAGAATCGAGTAAATTACGTGAAATGCTTGAATTTCCTTTTTTGGTCTATCCCTTCGAACCTTGCGACGTGACCGCGAGTCTTACCCTGCCTGTCAAGCTTCTTGGCTTCGCTGTTTACCACCCAAAGACCTCCTTTCATGTTGATTCACTCTTTACGACGGTCGACCACGTCATTCACGCTGCGACATAGTGTCAAACGTGTTCAATGTTCAACATGGCGGATGCACTCAACGTCAACAGCGCCATCACACGTTCAGACCCCTGTGCGCGTGCGATTCGCCCCCAGTCCCACGGGATACCTTCATTTAGGCGGTCTGCGCACGGCCCTTTTCAATTATTTGTTGGCTAGAAAGCACGGTGGTCAATTTATTCTTCGTATTGAGGACACAGACCAGGTTTGTTATGCCATTCCACTGCGATACACACAGCTCAAGCCCGATGCTATCCATTGTATCTTATGTAGACGCGATTCGTTGAGGGAGCGACCGATAAACTTATCTCTGCTCTGAATTGGGCAGGCATACACCACGATGAAGGTCCAAAGATTGGTGGGCCCCATGTACCTTATTTCCAAGTAGGCGAAATACAGTTGTTTATGCTAATGTCATTAAAACCCAAGTTGTACAGTCCCAACGAACAGACATTTATCGGGAGCATGCGGATAGACTGATTGAGGTATAAGACGAGTCTACCATACAGAATATGTGTAGTGATGATTAATTGCAATATGTACCTGTAACAGAATGGCCATGCTTATCGATGTTTCTGCACACCGGAACGATTGAAGCATGTTCGCGAAATTGGCCAAAAGACAGGCCGTCTTGTAGCCTATGACAAGCATTGCGCATATTTGACTGAGGAAGAGATACAACAGCAATTGGATAACAAGATACCGTATACTATCAGACTTAATGTAAGGCAAAAAGGAGGTTTGGGTAAGGGGAAGAAGGATTCATACGTGTGCTTATAAGCTGTGTTGTGTGGTAGACACCTGAGGGGTTCACTCAAGTTAACGATATGGTGTATGGAAATGTACAATTTAGCAATAAGACGCTGGACGACACTATTCTGATCAAAAGCGATGGCTATCCAACGTATCACTTAGCCAACGTTGTAGATGACCATTTGATGAATATCACACACGTTTTAAGAGGAGAGGTAAGTAGGATATACGGATAGGTAGGGCTCTCTTAACTTGGACAATGTTTGCCTTTTATAGGAGTGGATGCCATCCACACCAAAGCATATCATTCTTTATCAAGCATTGGGATGGACTCCACCACAATTCGTACATCTACCATTGCTTATGAATGCAGATCGGACGAAATTGTCTAAACGCTCGGGCGATGTCCACGTGGAACAATATATCGCCAAGGGTTACCTTCCAGAGGCATTGAACAATTTCGTGGCTCTTTTAGGGTGGAACACTCAGTCTGAGAACGAAATATTCACGTCGGAGGAGCTTATAAAAGCTGTAAGTTGTAACTTCGTCTGCTAAAAGAATGGGGGTTTATTCGGTGCGATTATTGACATTGCATATATCTGTACGTCAATAGTTTGACCTTCGTCATATCAATAAATCCAATGCGATAGTGGATATTGGGAAACTCGACTGGATCAACAAACAGCATATTTTGAAACGTGCACAAACCGCGGAAGGATTACAAAGTCTTGTTGATATATTAATTCCGTATGTAGAGGAAAAGTTCGAAACGAGGTAAAGATGACATGGATTCAAGAAAGAAGCATGTCTGTTGATGTTTGGATTTTAGCTTGAAAGGCTCAAGCAATGCATTACGACTAGAACGAAATTACTTAACTCAAGTTGTAGATACGATCAAGGTAAAATAACATGTTAATGGAAAGACAGAAGAAAAAGTTATCTAAGACGAGAGGCTGATTGAGATGTTGTAGGACCGTATTCGGAATATACGTGATATTCCAGATCTTTGTAGTTATTACTTTATTGAACCCAATTATGCATCGTCCGAAGCAATTGCATTAAAGAAAAAGCTGAATACTCGGGCAATGGGTAAGTATATGATACAGATCGTATTTCATGAACTATAAGCCGACTTTGCACTTTGCAGATTTACTATCACAGGGCGAAGTTCAAAAGCAATTGATGGAGCTGGAACCCTTCGATGCACCGACGATTAAACAATATATCCATACATTGGCAGAGGCTAACGAGGTTAAACCAAATCATGTTATGATGTCATTACGATATGCAGTGACAGGCTCGCGTGTGGGCGCAGGTGTTGCCGAAACGATGCAGGTCCTTGGCTTGGCTACTTGTTCCAACAGACTTATGGAGGCATTTCCCCGTAAATGAACCTTAGATTATCCATTTCATTTGGGCCTATATGGGCACATGCACTTTGTACATTGTACTGGAATAGACTTCTAACGGCCGTATTGCGCAGGATTTCAATCATTTGACTTTGTTTATTATACCTTTGATCGTCTAACTATTGCGTGCGGAGTGCAGAGTAGGCTGGGAAGAACAGAAGGAAAAGGGGTCAAGCAAAGGGATGAGGCCAAGTTCAGGATGCATTGTTTGCTGTTTTTGGGAATATCAGGCTTTTTTTTGCGGCCATTGAAAAGGCGAGAGTTCATCGTCAAAAATCGTTTCGCCGTTTGAACAACAGTTGTGTCCCTCTTCTCTCCTCACATTCCATGAAAACCGTTACCTGCACAGCTCCTGTCAACATCGCTGTAAGTATGCATGCATTAAATAAGATCCTTGCTCGTGTATACGTATATTTATCTTATGGCGTTGATGGAAAAACAAGGTTGTCAAATATTGGGGCAAACGCGACACGGAGCTCATCCTGCCAACCAATGACTCGTTGTCGGTGACCCTCTCGCAAGACATCCTGCACAGCAAGACGACCATCTCTGCTTCTGAGAAATTCGAAAGCGACCGACTCTGGTTGAATGGAAAAGAGGAAGACATTACAAAGAACAAGCGCATGCACAATTGCTTCCGCGAAACACGCGCCATCCGCAAGAAGATGGAAGACGAGGCCGCCGACGCAGGCAAGCCCATCGAGCCTTTGTCCACCTATCGCGTGCATGTCTGTTCTGAAAACAATTTTCCAACGGCTGCCGGTTTGGCATCGTCCGCGTCAGGTTTAGCCGCCCTCGTCTACACCCTTGCCCAGTTGTTTGAACTGCCTATCAGTATCTCGGAGCTGTCGCGCATTGCCCGTCAGGGATCCGGTTCGGCTTGCCGTTCCTTGTTTGGTGGGTTTGTAGCCTGGGAAATGGGCCAGCAGGCGGACGGATCGGATTCCATGGCTGTCCAGATCGCGCCAGAGTCTCATTGGCCTGAACTGGAAGCTTTGGTCTGTGTGGTGTCCGATGCCAAGAAGGGAACGTCTTCCACCGAAGGCATGCAACACACTGTCCAGACAAGTCCACTGTTTGCTGAACGCTTGAAGCATGTGCCTGCAACTATGGACGCTATGAAGAAAGCCATCTTGGAGAAAGACTTTCAGTCGTTCGCCGAACTTACCATGCGCGATTCGAACCAATTCCATGCTGTTTGTCTGGACACTTATCCACCTATCTTCTATCAGAATGATACATCCCGCGGTATCATGCGGTTGGTGCATGAATACAACAAGACTGCACCTGACGGTCGTCTCAAGGCTGCCTACACATACGATGCCGGTCCGAACGCAGTGATCTACGCTCCCAAGGAAAACATGTCTGAAATCATCCAATTGATCGCTCATTATTTCCCTGGTGCTGATTCATCCACCTACTTCAATGATCACTATAAAGTGCTTGACAGTACTGTTCAGCTTGGTAACAAATTCAAACCTAATCACGTTGGCTTCAATGAAAACGTCATCCCGGTTTATCCTGCTGGAAGCGTGAGCCGGTTGCTGCATACCAAGGTTCATGATGGACCGCGTACTTTGAATGAGGCTGAATCTCTTCTCAACGCGGATGGTATTCCCAAACGTTTAGTATAACTAATGATAGCTTTATTTCTTTGATTTCGTTTTTCTTTTTCTCTCTTTACATCTTTTCTCAATTTCACCTTTACTTTCTCTTTCTCGTTTTGTTACATAGTTAACCATGAGGAAAAAAAGTCTCGTGCTAATAGTAATAAAAGAATCATATTGATTGTCGATAAGCTTTTTTTCTTTTTTGAATTGATAATCATATACCAGGTAAAGTTGATGAAACACCTGTCAGGAGCGACTTATATATTCCATTTTACATAGTGAAAAGCATTTATATATCTTTGAAAATGTGGAAAACAATTTTACAAGCTAAGATAATTCGGATGAGGTCATGGTCTTCGTTGTCCCTGAATTCGAGCTGGTATGCGGTCCTGCTGCGTGTTTTGGTACTGGCGTCGGAAGTATTCCAGGCTGGAGGAAGATGATAGTCGCTGGCGTGGTAGATCCAGCAGGGAGGGTGACTCGAAGGACTCGTTCAGGGCATTCTCGTAATAAGTGATGCGGTAGTCCTGGGAACTGAGCCGTTCGTTCCCGGATGGCAAGGTCTGGCTCCGACGTAGACGACTATGATTACTGCTGCCGCTTTTACGCCGTCCACTACTACCTCCTACTCTTCCTTCACCGATTCCGCCTCCACTACCCATCTCTTGTTCCTCATCCTCAAACTCACCATATTCGTCGCTGAAGGGATTGATCGTTCTCTCCGTCCAACTGTTGCGCCGCAACATGGACTGAGCTGCCTTTCCCTGTGCAGTGGCATCCGTCTCCTGTACTATGTCCTCTAAGTCCTCTTGTTGTTTTGATGCAAATTGAGAGGAAGCTTCGCGCCGTCGATGAGCCGGCATCGTACGGCTGCGCTGGAGCGTAACATTTGTGTCGGCCATGGGCTCCAAACTCGACCGATTGACAGATCGGATAGCATGCTGGCGGTAGGCTTTAAATGACGGAGCAGAGGGACGTCTCTTCAACTGATCTAATGCTTCTCTTTCTTCTGATTGGCTGGCCAGCTCTGATGGCATCGATTGTCGTCGATGGCTGCTGGGGGCAAGAACCTGCTCGCCCTGATCTGCTACCGTCATCAATGTGTTCGCCATGGCGTATTCACGAAGCAATGGCGCGGATTGACGTCGTTTCATTGGTGTATCACCGAATTCGTCTAGGGATAGAGGCCGAATACCATGTTGCTTACTTGCCGTTTCATGACTTGCGAGATTATCGGAGCTGTTTGTTTGCTGGCTTGGCCATGATTCGTACATTTCTATGTATTCCGATGTAACATTACGCTGCTGTCCGGGCCCTCGCAAGTGGTTGTTAGCAGTCTCTCCTGATCCCGCTGCTAGCGCGGATGCGCCGAGAACGCTCAGCAGCAAAGAATCATCCTGAGTTCCGTTTTCAGGTAATTGTAAACGAGACTGTCGCTGCTGTGGTATTGGCGTCAATGAACGGGAAACTCGTGTCTCATCTTGTTCAAGTATTGTACTGCTGGGGCCTAGAACTGTTGCAAAGCCTGAATGATCGATGGAAGGCGAGGATGCATAACCATCGTGGTTCTGCTGCCAGTACTTTTCGACATGATTATCCTGAACAAGACCACGTTGATCATCATCAAAATCACTTTGTGTGGTTTGTCGTCGTAGCAAGAGTTGATGTGGTTGCTTCTGCTTATCATTATCCATGATTTCCTCTTTTTCCTCTTCATCCTCGTCCTGATTCGCTTCTTTGTCTGGTTCTTCCACTTCCTTTTCTGTAACGGAGCAGAACTTTAGTTGCTGTCCATTGTCTAAGCCGAGCACTGTCATGCGACGTTGATCTGGTCCATGGCAAAAACCGTTGCCTTCCTTTAAATCAAGCTCGTCCCGGAGCTTTTTACCAAATTGTTGAGCCATCTCAATAACTTCCGTTCCTGGTATATTGTGATGCTGTCTCGAGTGTTGCTGTTTGCTGTGTTTATGCTGCTTTTGTTGGTCTTCTTGGTTCTGATTTTGATGGTAAACCTTAGAAAGCAAGTGCTTGACATCATCATGCACCATGGGCGTCGATAATTTGCCGTGGAGCGCGGGATCACGGAATTTGTGGAACAAATCATCCTTGGATTTCTTCGGCAACGGAGGCAAGTTGTCACCTGAACCAATCAAGAACGATCCCAGGACATGCAGCCGACGAGCATAAAAGTATTGGTAGGCCAAAGTGAAGAAAGGAAGCGGGATCAAAAGATACGATTGCAACAACCCACCTTTTAGATTTAAGATGACAATCATGATGACTTGGAAGAGAACCACCGAGGACATCACGGTTTGGAATAATACTGGCCACATCTTGCCTCCACTTTCAATCTTTGTTATGTTGATGTACATCAACAAATATTTGTAAACCATGGTTGCCACGGCAAAGTAAAGGAGCGCAAATGGCAAAACCAAAGGAGCGATGGCTGAATAGACCAGGGAGATAGTAAAGAAAAAGAGTAAGAGATTGTAATTTTGCGGATAATCAAACACGGTTGGTTGGGCCATTTCACGAAGTTTGCGTGGACTAGGTCTCGTAATCAGCTTCTTGAGAGTGATCATTAACAGCGGCATGATCTGAGCCAGATCCATGGTGATACCCAGACCTTTGATGCATACATAATTAATCCAAAAATTAGACACATCTGAGACGTTTTTTGCCAACTGCATCAAATAATTCGAGATCTTTTCATCGTTAGGTAAGGTTCCGTTCAATATCAATGCTTGAATCTGTCCATAAACGCTGATGAGGATTGAGGCAAGCGTGAAAAGAAGGAAATTGTTGATGATAAAAAAAGCATAGAGCTTGAGTAACACCTTTCGATCCAGTGTTGTTTCGCTGCGGTAACCTTGCATCTGAGATAAAAAGCGGAAGATGTATGGAAGCACGAGAAAAAAGACGGCCATCACAATAGGTGTAAAATATGACTGAACGAAGCCCATCAGAAATTGATGGTTGTCGATAAACACATCACCATCTGGAATGAAGCGTATCAAATTCATGAGATTGGATGTAGCAGAGAGAGCACCGACAGGGATCATCCAAGCAAACACAAACACCCAGTATAAACCACGTCCCATCCATCGCTTTGCTTGGCGAGCCTTGTTGGATAATGGCAAGTTAGACCAGATCAAGTCCTGAGGTGTAGGCGATAGTTGGACGTGTATTTGCCGAGCCAAAGCCCGATTCGTTTTGTGTGCCCATTCGATGCGTTCAAAGGAAACCCATCCGTAGTTGGTCGTTTTCGTATTTGTGCGGCGCAGTTTATTAATCTCCTCCTCAGTCTCGTTCACCTTTTCCGTATAATAATCGATGGCATCTCGTTTTTTTCCTCCAATGCCGAGAAATCCGCCAACGCGTATGGTCGGTCGTTTTGCTTTGACAGATTTACCGTCTATAACCAGGGTGGGGAGATGCAATGTCGGTCAACACGGTTATCCTTTTTTTTTTTTTTTTTTTTTTTTTTTGCTTTTCTATTTATCCTTTCCCTTATTAGGTCATTGAGCTTACCATTCAAATAATAAGAGAGTGTATCTTCAAGATTACGCACTGCTTCTTCGTGCTCTTTTGTCAATTTGGTCAATTGGTCGCTATGATGACCGATCATTGCTTCCTGTATAGGGTACGGTAATGATTTTGTTTCTAGCCATTGCTTTAATTTTTCATCCGATCGTTTATCTTCAGGCACATTGCTGACGAGTAGGGAATTGGCCGAAGCACGTTTGGCGGGGTGTCTGAAGTACTGTTGACGCATATTGACGTAATCGCACGACGAGCGGTACATATAATAGGCAATAATAATCGAGAACAACCATGTTGCAGCAAACGGCGACCAGTACCATCTTGTGTCTGGGTCAGGTCGCATTCTTCCATTAAGGTAATTGATACTGGAGATAGACAAAAAATCAATACTCGGCCCAGTTGGCAAGTTCCTTTTTTGTACGACAGAAAAGAGCGGTGAGAGTCAGGAAAAAAACAATAAAAATAGCAACGAATTTCCTTACCCAGTACGAGCGGTGGCGACAATGTTTATGGGTATCAGAGCAAATACTCCAATAACACTCATGATCAGCAAGAGCTTGCGAAGGACGCGAACAAAGCGAATAAACATTACCGCGTCAAATCCGATTCGTTCGATCAGGAATTCATCGGAGACCGTCATAAGTGGTCTGACCCAATCGAACCAGCCTGATCCCACAATAGGAGGTCTTTTTCTGCAGAGTGAAAGTGTTTGTATGATTAAGGAGAGTGATTCATATGCATCCACCTACTCTTCTGAGGAGAATTTGTATTTAGGTGCATAAACAAGGGTATGTCGAGGTCTTAGAAAACTGAAGCAAAGGATGACGCCAATGGCTATGGCGAGATTGATACCGAGTTGGACGGCCATAGACTTGACGGAAAGTTGCTCATCCTGCTTCTTTTGGTCTGACCAGGAGACATAGAGGCCCATGGAGAACAATGAAAAAGAGGTACAGAAAAAGAGAAATTAAATTGATTGAAAAAAGAGAGGGGCAAACTTTCTGTACGCGGCGACTTAAAAAAAAGAACAGTGGTTTCACCAGAAAGTTATTTTCTCTCTTGCTTGCTGTTGCACAAGAAGCAATTCAACATCATGTCCTACCAAGACTTTGCAGTCCAAGTCCGTGTCGGCTCTTCTATTGATACACTCCGTCCAGCTCCTATCAACGAGGATCAAAATCCAGTACGCATACAGACAGATCTCTTTGATGGTTATATTTCTATTCGTCTTCGGGGAGTCTATGGACATTCGCCCTACTTTGATCAAACAAAAGATACTTTTTGTATTCAAATTATTGGACGCTTTCTGCATCCTTGTACAGCGGAAGACATCTTGTTTGGTAACCAGTTCGATAGACCACTACGCCTGCCTTATGGTGCATCTATTGGTATCCAATTTTTAAAGTGGTTTGATCCCGGTTTGGTGTGCGACCTCTATGCTGCGGAACCTTATGCATTCAGCCCATTGATCGTGACAATGAACCGTCTCGCCATTAACCCAAACCATTCCTTGTCATGGCCGTCGTCTCAAGGCCAACCCGTAGAAGAAGGCGGCCCTTTGCTTCAAGAAATAATGGGTTCCAATAAAGATCGTAAACGCTATTTCACCATACCAGAACACCGCGAAGCACTGAATGTAAAAGAGAACCAAATTTGGTCAATGGATTTCTGTAATCCGTTTATCGACGCAAGCAAAGTAAGCATAAAAAAACGCAAACTAGCATTTGGCGTAGTATGAAACCAACTTTATTTCGTCCTTTTGCAGCTCGCCTTGAAAGTTCCAGGGTTCTCGATAAGCATACTACCTTACTGGGATGGACAGGTAACATCATATTCAAGTTAGAAACGAACTTTGTTTCTCTTTTTATCTAGATTGCTCTATACTGACATCTTATGCTAGCCATGGCGTTTCATTGCCAAGACAAGAGATGGAACAAAGACATTCTTTGTCATCGAATTCAATCTAGAAAAGAAAAATAGCACCTAAAAAAGGAGGAATTTACAACACTCGGCGTGCTGTACTATGTATTTCCTTCAAGACCTCTTTTCTAAGGAAGTCAATGACTTCCGATGATTCTGGAAACTCAATTGCAGCACTAACAACCAAGCTTAAGTTAACTGTCATTCTTTGAATGAACGTATCAAGTGCTTTTTACCTTCCATGTTTGAGATATATAGTTTCTACCGGCAAAAGCAACCTTGATGTACCTGACACAAACATAAAATTTAATTAAAGGGTTCTCTCTCGTTCCACAGGTGTTACTCAACTGGTCAAGAAGCAACCTTGCCATTTTCCCATCTGTGCATCATGCAATTTGGGAAAACTCCATTCAATATCAATATTATGTTTCTGACAAACCGCCATGGTCACTTTCATGACGGTACCCAATAGAACATGGTCGAGTGAAGCTGTCATAATGACAGGTTTGCCATCATCACGTGTCCGTACAGCAAAAAAGTTGGAGCTCATGCCTTCGTACAGACGGCCATCGTCGTCCATCAGTACAACTTCGTTCACACCCAGAGCCTTGGCTTCCTTTTCCAAGTTCACGCGATCACTGCAATTTCCTGCGTTCAATTATCGGTGACTTACAATAATAGCATACTTACCGAACCCACTGAGAGTCTTTGGCAGCTGGTACCTTTCGTGATTTGGTCTCAACTTCAATCTTGACTCTACCTTTGGGTGGAGCTGAAAGGGAGGAGAAATGCGCGGAAAAAACAGGCTCGTTGGTCTAACCTCATCGATTAGCATGAAGTTACTGAAAGGAGAAAGAAGAAGAAGAAAAGTTCATTTACCTGGAAAGAATAAGCAATCATTACCATTACTTTGGTCTCGAGGGTATCATCTGTAGACTGATCCACTTTATTGTAATATTCCGTGAGTCCAGCACGTAATAGTGGAATCAGCTTTTCGTCCAGTTGAGCTTCGTCTCGGAAAGATGCCAGTTTCCTTGATACTTCTTCCCGTTCTATTCCGTCTTCGGACTCCGTGAACTTCATAAGAGACAATGTGCTATGAATGCGCTTTAAATGGGAATCGAGTTGGACAATAGCATTCCGACCCAATGTTCGCATGCCAGTATAAGCGCCTGTCCACTTATAGATTAATGTTGGTTGTCAAGAATAGTTTGCCTTTGAACTTGCCACGAGGACATTGAAGGATAAAATCGTTAGGTCCGACGTGAGTTAAGGACGTCTTATACTTTGCGGTTGCGCCTGTCTCCAATGGGTTCACCTGCTCAATGATGACTGTTCTCTTTTTGTATAAGCTTCTATGAGCAGAAATACAGTCAAAACACGTACGTCCCGTCTGTTTAGCAGATGTCATATAGGGTCGAAGTCTTAACGGAGCGAAGTTGACTGGCGACCAGGGTCGGGCGAGTATTCTTGTGAGCTGAATTGTGCAATAAGGTGATACAAAGCGTTTAAGCATCAGTACCGTTACTGCTTTTTGATCACAGCCCCGCATTTCATTGTCCTGTCCTGGTTGCTGGCGTATATCGAAAACCCTAACAAGGGGGTCTTATTTACCAACTTATGACCAATATTAGAAGGAACCTTTTCTTTGCGCACTCAAACTACCTCCTGTGAAGGAATGTAAATATGGTCTTTTTACGACAGCAAGAAAAGAAAGATGAATAAAATATGAAAAGAGTATAAGATGATGTGCTACTTATGCATCAAACACTGAGCTTTTCGACTTAGGTGGTAATAGCTTTGCGATAACACTCATATGCTCTTTGCGCTTGATCGAGATTTCTCTACCCATTTTAATTCTTTCTTTCTGTAGCCTGATCATAATAACCATCGCTACCTCCTTTTTATGCATTACCTAAACATTAACAGATAGTATTTGAGTAAGGTATCCTATTGACTGTAACAACTTGTCAAGCGCTTTATGTATCAGCAGCATTATTAAGAGGAGCGCCATAACAAGAAACTGTCCATACAAGAAGAGTCACAATGAGCGGGTCTTGAAAAGTTTCCCATCTTTCCCTTTCTCGCTCTTCTTCCCTGAGACCATTATCATGGCCGAGCAGTCTTCTGCGGGAGTCAACAACTCCCCTGTAGATCCAAAAAATGCGTCATCGAATGACTCGATTACTCCAACGACTCCCAATGGAGACTCGCCCTCCGATACCAACACATCACAAGATTCCAAGAAAAAGCGCACTGGGCCCAAACGACGGAAAGTGACCCATGGTAAACTTCGTCTTTGTATTTTATCTATCGAATATTAACCTGCTCTACTTAACTCTTAATGTCCAGCATGTGTCTATTGCCGACGTTCCCATATGACTTGCGATGATGGTAAGGCAAAATTTTGGAAGGAACACAACCAATATCTAAAGATTTGGCTCCAAATAGGCCGGCCATGTCAGCGGTGTATTAAACGTAGCATTGGTCATTTATGTCACGATGAGCCAAAATACACGAACCAACAGCAGCAGAAAAATCGATCGACAACAAACACCACAACGCCAGCTAATAATTACATGTTGACCAGTATGGCGAACAATGGTAGGTGTTGGAAGCAGAATTGTTTGAACCCAGCAAGAAGGTAAACTCAGGGCTTTTTAGCCATAGGAACCGGGACGAACCTTGGTGGTTTGCCACTCCAATTTTTCGGACAAATGGGCACTGGCCAATTGAGATTTGCAAGTGAACATATGGGCAATGAAATCTCGGTTATCAGGTAGGAGACTGCTTTAGAAATTCAATGCATTGACCTTGTGTGTTTCAGCGACTTTTTGGATTCTTTGGGTGGTGACACACAAGCGATATATAATCAGCGACAGCAGGAACAACCTCAACCACAACATCCTCAACAACAGCATCATCAACAACAGCAACAAACCAACACTGCAACCACTGTGAACACAACTGAAAAATTCTTCTTAACTGCTGCCGATCCGTCGGACGGAAAATTGGAAGACCGTCTGACGGAAGTAATTAACGCCAAATATGAAGCAGGCTTTTTGAAACCTTACAATTACGTGAATGGCTATGCGCGGTTACAAAAATACATGGATAACAAGTAAGAGCTGTCACTATGGAAGAGCGTTAGATTCACATTTGCTCGTTCAAGCATGTCGGCCTCCAGCAGGCAACGTATTCTGAACGTGATGGGTACATTTAGACCAGCGTTTCGATCCGTTGCCCAATCTCTCACGGATATTGATTTGATTCTGGTCGAAGAAGCTTTTGAACGGCTGCTCCTCGTAAGTGAATTAAGATATCCGACACAAACTGCTTACCCTCAACCTTTGTAAGGATTATGATCGGGTATTTAGTTCAATGGGTATTCCTGCCTGCTTATGGCGACGTACGGGTGAAATATATAAGGGCAACAAGGAATTTGCATCACTTGTAAATGTTCCTATCGAAACTCTTCGTGAAGGCCGATTATGTATCTATGAACTAATGGCCGAAGAATCGGCAGTAAACTATTGGGAGGTAAGGCGGAATGAAGGATCAGGGGAGTGAACTCATCCAATCTTTAGAAATATGGCAACATCGCGTTCGATCCAGGACAGAAAGCAGTTTTGACATCTTGCTTATTAAAAAGTCCGGATCCGGAGAACACGAGTGTGATGTCTTGCTGTTTCTCTTTCACCATAAGACGAGACAAATATAATATTCCCGTAAGTTCATTCCTATACAACAGAGACTCTGATATTGAATTGGCTGAATTATTGTAGACTGTTATTGTGGGAAACTTTTTGCCGGTTCAATTGCAATAATCGATTTCAATGTGTACAATAGTAGATCTGTTGGTTGTATTATTAAACAGGAATTAGTCTAGCTTGCTTTTTGTCTTTCAAAAGAAGTCCGCCCCGATTCCAGCAAGGATGCGGCTAGCTGTAGAAATAGAAGTACAGCGCGGCCATGGGTTGAGTGAATTATTGCCTGACAAAACCTATTCGTCTACACCCGCTTTCTTTTTTACTCCTTTCTGGTGCAATTCCAGTGTACCGTTTTGCTGAATAGTCTTTTAGGGCGAAACATTTTGGAGTTCAGGCGGCTTTCGTGACTTTTAAAAAACGCGTGAATTCTGGACGTGCCCTGAAACACGACACTCTTTTGGGTACAGAGTTAGTTCGACACAGCATGCAGGATCAATGTAAGGAGCAAAGGCACTATCCAACAAATGGGCTCTAATAACGCATGACAATGAACACTAGTTAGTAACGAACTTGAAGGCTTTGATGTGAGTCTTCTCGACGAGGACATTATGGACGACATTGACGATGTCGACCATCAAATGGCCAATGTGCAACTGCAAACACCTATAAGAGAAGAAAGGATACGACCGAGTTTTCTAAAGGAGATTAAGTAAGCCAACGAAATGTGTTTGAAACAATAGAACTGACCAGCTCCTACCCAAACGAATCAGCATGATGCCTGACGACGACGACCCTGTCTTCTTATTACGCGTGTTTTACGAACGTTTCTTCCCATATAAATCCTACTTTCAATGGTTAAACTATGATTTAAGTAATAGCAAGATTTTTACATTCTTTCGACATCTGACGACAATGTATTAGCACCTACCAATAACTTCACGCAACGAGAATTCAGTTTTACATTGCCATCCGATATCTATATTCGATACCAATCTTTCGCAGATATCGATGGATTTAAAAAGGAGTTGGAAAGATTGCAACCTATGAAGATTGATATAGGTGCTATCTATTCGGTCAGGGTAAGGATAAGATATTCATGAGCGATCCGTGTTTTCTAAAGTGGTTCCTTTCCTCAATTTTTTAAAAAGCCAAAAGACAAAAAGACAGTAAGCAGCAAAGTATTTCGACCATTGGCAAAGGAATTAGTGTTCGATATCGATATGACTGATTACGACGAAATTCGAACCTGTTGCAGGTTAAGAGTTTGGATCCGTGATAAACAGAGTTAATCGGTGCATATCTTTAGTGGTGGAGACGTTTGCCATAAATGTTGGGCTTTTATGACAGTGGCTATCAAGATTCTTGACGCGGCACTTCGAGGTAAGGAGAAGATGTGATGGAGGTTGGGCATCTTATCAAGCGATGACTTAATTAGAGGACTTTGGTTTCAAACATTTGCTATGGGTATATTCTGGTAGGCGTGGTGTCCACTGTTGGGTGTGCGATGAACGTGCACGCAAATTAGACAACGACAGTAGGAAAGCGATAGTGCAATATTTAGAAGTTGTCAAGGTAGGTGTTGAAAGGGAGTACTTTACTTGCTGATTGACGTAAACCACCAGGGCGGTACAGAAATGGCTCGCAAGGTGAAGCTTCCTTACAGACTGCACCCGTCACTAGAGTATGTAAGATTGCGGGCTACATGACTTGTTTGGACTCACAGTAATAGCAATGATTAGCCGTGCTTTGGAAATACTAAAACCACATTTTGGGACACTGCTGCTTAAAGATCAAGGGATCCTTGATACGCCGGAGCAGTGGATCAAAGTCTTGGATGCTCTCGTAGATAATGGTCGGTAACTCGACCGAAAGATTCATTGGATAAACTTACAGTACAAATTCCAGGCATTAAACAGAAGCTGGATGACCAATGGAGAAGCAATCCATCAAAATCAAGTATCGATCGGTGGGAGGATCTAAAGAAATCTTCGAATAATGTAAGATTTGATGAACATAAAAAAAAAGGGGGGGATCCCCCAGATACTGAGCATCTAGCAACAGACAACGTCATTACGCGATGTGCTTTTCCAATACACCTATCCTCGTCTGGATAGCAAAGTGACCATGCAAACAAACCATTTATTAAAGAGTCCATTCTGTGTTCATCCGAAGACCCGTAAGTTTACCTATGAGTGCAAGAGATGCATGACTGAATGTACCAAATAGAACGAGTTTGCGTGCCGATTCAGCCGGAGTCGTGCGAAAAGTTCGATCCGCTTGCGGTGCCCACATTGAGTCAGCTTTGCCATGAATTGAACGAGTATGATCGAGATCATTCGGACGAACGTAAAGTTCCCGATGTCAAAAAGACTTCTCTGCGACCTTACATAGAAATATTCGATAAATTTGTAAATGGACTTTTGTTGGAAACCCAACGAAAAAAGCGAGGTAAGAGCAAGAGAGAATGACAGTTTCCATTTTATCATAGCTAAACTGTTATATGAATACAGACGCAGTATCTATGGAATTCTAAATAAAAGCATATCGTGTAGCTATGTTGCTCATAATCAAATAAAAAAGCATTACTATGGAAGCAAGAGGTTTGACGTTGGTCATGTGAAGCCGTATAAGTCTGAGCAATTTGAACAGTAAAAATGCGTGAAATTTTCCCTTGTTCTTCAGTGCCAAAAAAAAAGCTAACCAATGAGCACGATGGACATTACTCAACGTCTTCGTGATTGCGTTGTGGTAACGCAACAGCGCGAGAAACTGGATGCCTTCCGCAGCATGCTAGATGAGATTCTGTCTTTACCGCAACAAGAGCAGAATCTACGTGCTTATGTGGAAGCTGTATTGGATGACCAAGTTGGCCTTGTCATTGCTCGTCAGCTGTTGACTGAGTTTATGGGGATACTAGACGCTCGCGTTACAGATCGTGAAATCCAGAAAGACATTGTCCTCTTCGCCATTGAACGCGCTCAGCTGCGAGCTGTCAGTTTTGAAGAACAAGTAAGAAGCTTTCGTATGCTGTTTCACGAAGTCGTCTTTTCCTGATGAATTAGTGATATCTGTTAGTTGTCGCAACTACGAGAGAAACTAGCAAGCATCTATGAAGCACAAGAAGATTTCCTGGAAGCAGCAAAGATCTTACAAGGAATTCCTTTGGATTCCGGTCATCGGTATGCGAAGCAGGAGAGAAGGCGACGATTTTCTCTTACTTGACGTTAATGCGGTCTTGTAGTGCCATTTCGGACGAATATAAACTTCAAATCTATATCCGTATTGTACGTCTTTTGTTAGAAGAGGACGAGGCAGTAACGGCGGAAGCCTATCTGAACCGAGCCGCGTTACTCGTCTCTAGCTCTACTGACTTCGTCACCGGCCTGACGTTCAAACTATCGCAAGCTCGTATTCTCGATGCCAAACGCCGTTTTATCGAAGCATGCTCCAAATACCACGAATTGAGTTACGTTGTCCAGTTGGATGAAGAAGAACGGATACAATGTCTGTAAGTTGCCAACAGGATTTACTTTTCAATACTTCGCTTTCTGGGCATAAATTATGCGTAATTCTAATCATCCCCGCAGAACAGCCGCTGTGCAGTGTGCGGTGTTGGCAGGAGCTGGTCCTCAGAGATCCCGTAGTTTGGCCACATTATACAAAGATGAACGAACGCATCAACTGCCATCGTTTTCTATTCTCCAGAAAACGTACCTCGATCGATTGATCCGACCCAACGAGGTATCAGAGTTTGTGTTGACCCTTAAACCTCATCATGTGGCACGCCTGGCCGACAACACGACTGTCTTTGACCGCGCCATTATTGAGCACAACCTTCTATCAGCATCTAAGATCTATAACAACATCACCTTCGCCGAATTGGCAGTACTGTTGAACGTTACCCCGGATCAAGCAGAACAAATTGCAGCTCATATGATAGGAGAGAATCGCATGGTTGGCAGCATTGATCAGTTAGACAGATTGATCTCGTTCGAGTCAGGCGGCGCAGCTTTTGAAGAGCAATCCGGAGAAAATGCGATTACGGTAGCAGCAAATAGAAAGGCCCGTAGCAGTCAGAGGATGGAACAGTCCATGTTGGAGATCATCAAGTGGGACTCTGCCATTCAAGGGCTCTGTTACGATATTGATACGATTGTTGGCAAAATCAAAGCAAAGTATCCAGATTATGAAGTGGTCGATACAGTGTCATGATAAAAAATTTACGTCTCTATCTTTTTATGTACATACAGATTTTATAAAAAGGAGGGGGGTTATGCTTTGTTTCTTTTTGTTTGTTGCAGAATCTAAAAAGTCTGTGTCTCTTATATTTCCTATATGCTGTTATCTTCGGCCTCACGCCCTTCCCAAGTAAGTCGCACGCCACTAGAGATTACATCGGTTTATCCCAGAGCTATCTATTGCCGATCAATAGAACTTACCTATCATTCCAATAAACGGCATCACTTTGCCATTCCTTCATGTCTAACTCGGCAGCAAAGGTTGGGAACTGTTCCTTTGACCATGCCAATGAATCTTCCATGGCTGACATGTACGTATCCCAATTCTTCTCCTTTTGGATGCCTTTGCTTGTAATCAGATCATGGAATTTCATTGAATGCAGGATGGATTTGATCACGTCATTCGAACCAGCATCTTCGTGGAACAAGACCCACATGGTGTCCTTATGGAAATTCACCAAATAATTCTCATTTTTCAATAGCTTGACGCCATGCTGAACCTCTTCGGTACTACCATAGGCTTGATCGGCACTGACACCAAGCTTGAGCCGAATGGAAATACCTCCTTTGGAACCGTATGGTTTGATCCATTCGCCAAAACCAATTTCTCGATCCCGGAGTTGTTTGTAGTCCACGACCTTGCCTGTGTCAATGAACGTACGACTCAACAAAGTAAGCTTAGCCTGATTCAATATCTCAAACTCGGCAGAGTTTAGCATTTTGATTGTGGACCAAATATTGATGGGTGACAGTATGGCGAATGCTCCAAACAAGAACATAGGCGAATGCGAAACCGTGATCAAGCTGACACCAGCCAGCATGCCTAGTAAATGGGCAGTGGACATTTGTGCGTCATCCTTGGCGACAATGTCACCAATATTGCCTGTAGGCTTTGTTTAAGAACGCAACAAAGAAGGAAACAAAATGAGAGGCATCAAAACTTGTTGTCGATCCATTTACCGCAAAATGCTTGGTGAACGTCATATGGCTGGCAAACCATACACTTTCATGGATTAATTCAAAGGTATTACCGACTACGGTGATATTAGCATGGCTTTGCAATGACTTTGTCTTTCTTCTTCATTACCGGCAGCAAGAGGCAGAAAGAATTTAGGAGGTGCAATGGACGTGCAAAGTTGAAGAAAAGAACCAATAGAAGAGAAAATCTCGCACATCTAACGAAACAAAGTTAGGGTTGATCTGCCGATCTAAGGATTCCATCGTACAAACTTCCAGGTTTTCGGGTGAGAATCAAATGAACTTGCGTAACGTTTGATAAAAAACAACTTTCCAAATTCACCAATGCCATCTTTTAGAACCCTGAAGAAGCAAGAATGCATTTAAGGATTAAATTTTCAGCCATTGCGCTCTAACTAACCATTGAATTGCCACAGCGCCTCCAGTTGCTTCAACTGTGCCTAGACCTAACGATGCCAGCATAGCTTGCGAGCATAATACGCCGATCTATCTTTATCCGTTGTATCATACTGAGACTTTGTTGAATCCAGAATCCTACCGTTGACCCAACAAATGTTTCCAGACCAAACCACAAATGGAATTTCTTATAGCATGGATGAACAGATTCTGGGTAACTTAACGTGGCGCAAAAAAAAAATGTCAAAGCTGGATAGCAAACATCGCCCTTTTGCTTTACCCGACTGGAAGAAACATCTCTCTCAAGTTTTGCTTGATGGTACCAACTATACCATAACTCCCTATGCCACTTTTTTTCCGTGTCCAAGATTTGCTACTTGATGCCGCATTATGGTCATCCTCATTGTGGAGCCATTCCCAAGACAAAGGCTGTGATGTAACGGGACTAGCTAAACGTATATTGGACGTTGTAGCTGCTTTGCCTTTCGCCATGGTCGGCAAGCTTGTGTAGATACGTGTACGCCCGTAGATATTCTCGGTCAAAATAGTGCTGTGTTTGTTGGGTGGAACTGAGGTATAACGTCGGCAAATGAGCCATTGAGAACGCGAATGACTCACTGATCGTGCCACGGATGGAATACAACGCAACATATTTGTAATACAGATCTAGAATAGGATCGGGGTAAGTGTGCAATCGCCGAGTATGTCTTGTAGTTTATTACCAAAGGGATGCAATTGACAGGGTTCTAACGGAAGAGAGGGACGATTAGGAAAGCACGGTCAATATCTATGGCATGCGATGAAGTGAGGGAAAAAATTAGAACCGAAGAAGGTTTGCGGGGGTCAGTCCCCCCTCCCTATACAAAAAAAAAATATTTCTTTCTGCTGCATAGGATAGCTTGGCATGGTTTGAGTATGCATTTCGCTTCAATTCGATCATAAAATATACTTTAGCTTGAAGGGCATCCTCTTTAGCTTTGATTCGATTATGTTGCCTGTCTTTTCGTACACTATCCATTGACACTAATGTGATATTGTTTTATCTTATATTTACATCTATTGCAGTACGAAATTGTTGATTCATGCAAGGCATTATTTTACTCATCATGCCATTTTACTGTTGTCATTGATTAGACATCCATTGATTGCATAGCAGTGGCTGTTGTCTTTTGGGGATAAGAATTACTGTTTTATTGAATACATTTCGCGGTACTCTGAGATAAATTTTGCGTCCATGGAAAGGGCAAAGTCTGCGGTAAAAGTAAAGTAGATATGCATCCTTCGTATATAAATTATGCGGAGCTACATCTTTACCTACATGAACTTGATCCTCCAGTGGACAGAAAATTGATTCGAGTAGCGTGAAATATAATTCATGGTTAGCAAATGGGAATGATATGATGTCCTTTTACTTAATTCCCAAAGGTTAATCCCGCCACATGGGTTGGAGACAGCGGCACACCCAATTCAGAGTGGCTTACAGTATATAGATTGTTTACAAAGAACAAGTAAACACTTATTAAAAATGTAAAAGCCGCCAGGAGCTACAGATGAGAAAAGGTGCTGTAAATATGCAATTGTTCATTCAATAAAAGATAAAAGTACTTACAGACATCTTATTCAAATTCATGGCATACGCACTCTGTTGGGAGGCACTGATGCTCATCCTGGGAAGAGAGACGAAGAAAGCATAAAGAGTGGGAGCGGAAAGGCCATGAAGGGGAAGGCACTTTGACCGCATAGACCACGAGAACACTGTCTAACATGAAGTGGGTTTAGGGCAAAGATTGCAATTGCAAAGCGTGTATAATTACCAATAAAGGGACAAGCCCTGGCAAAAGATAAAAAAAGTCAAAGAAGAAAAGTAAGTGACGACAATTTCACACGCGTTTATAAAGGAATGTATCTGAAACACCGTTATGATGTTTTATCCAAGGCCATCCTAAGATAGTCTGGACCATACACTTCAGCAAAAAAAAAAAAAAAAAAAAAAAAGACAAAGGTATTTGCTCGCTTAATAGGCACTGGAAGCGATATTGCTCATATAATGTAATATGGCAGGTAAAAAGAGGGAAGCACAGACAGATACAACACCAACCCAAACCTGGATCGCTTGTATGGAAGGGACCGTCTGCCAAGGCAAAGGCATACGCATGCATCTGTAGCTTTTATTAATGGGTCATCAGCATGGTCTTTCTAGTACAAACATTGCATTTTTATGCCATCCTGACTGAGATTAAAAAATTGCATCATAGGATATCAGGAACATCGTTAAGCCTTGTATGATATATCGGCAAAAAATACGGATGACATAATTATTGCAACGTTGGTAATACTTTCTTTTGCATCGACAAGACTGATTCTAAGGCAGCTGTGTTAGTGCAATAATGATATGGTAGTCATACAATGCACTTGTATTCATGTCTACTTGATTGTTTTCTAGTGCAGAGTTCCTTCGACTTGTGACGCAAAACAAACATCTCGACTAGCGTGAATAATCCTCCAGAGACCTGTAAACTGCTTTCAGTCATCCACCCTTCCTGTGTGTTCCCGCTTGGATCATTGACAGCAGCTAAAAGAAAGTCACTTGCATGGTGACGGCTTCACGGAATTTCAAAGAAACCCGATTCCAAACAAAAATCAAAAACTGTGTAATTCAACCAAAACCAGCAGTACAAAGAAAATGAGCGATTGGGGTACTGGTTACTTATAATAAGGCTTCAAAAAGAATGGCAACTTAGACTTGATAAATAATAGAAGACGAGATTGAAGTTGAGGTTGCAATCCCTAAGAAGCAAAAGTGGGACGATGAAGACGCGGAGGACGATGTCAAGGATGACTGGGAACAGTCAGACTCTGAAGAGGAGAAGAAGCCTGCAGCTGCACCGCCCGTAAGAAAAAGAGTGCCTCTTGCGCAAAAGATTGCCGAGAAGAATGCGGCAGAGGAGCAACGCAAGAAAGAAGCAGCTGAGAAGAAGGCAGCATTGGTAAAAAAGAGAGCTGATATGGTAGTGGATTAAAGTATTTATATACTTTGAAATTCAGGCCAAGGCTATGGAAGAAGAGACTGAAGAAGATGCGTTCGAGCGTAAACAGCGTATGCGTCAGTTGGAACTCGAAGCTGATTTAAACAACGCCACTGATCTCTTCGCTGGCGTCTCTGTGTCAAGTAAAGGGAAACAAATGGATGGAAAAGGGTGACTCATTTCTTCTGTAATCTGGTAGAGGATGCCAACGAGACGCCGATTGAGCAAGTTAAGCCCAAGACACGTGTGGAATTCGAGGCATATCAGAAGCGATTGGCTGAAATGATCACTGCTCACTCGGTATGATGCGACCGATTACTACTTGAAAGATTCTAACGTGCCATTTTCTTTTCCAGAAAAGCATCAACTACCCTTCATTCATTGAAAAGTTGGTTCGCGAACTTGCTGCTCCAATGAAGGACATGGACGTTCGCAAAGCCGCATCGACGTTGACTGCTTTGGCAAACGATAAGCAACGCCAAGCCAAAGAGGCCACAAAGAGCAAGAAAAAGGGCAAGCCACAATTGGCAGGTGTAGGCAAGACTGCTGTTCGTGAGGATGTGAATGACTACGAAAATTCATACGATGATTTCGATGACTTTATGTAGAAAGAAAAAACAAAGCAAAAACATGAAAAAAGAACAAAATGTAAACATGTTACACTCTCAGAGAAATTTGCAATGTTATGATATTTATCGTGGATCGCTCCATGACACTGCATCTTTCCTTCTTTTGCTGTTCGTTATGAAAAATAACTATATCCAACTTTTAGTGGACCGATCAGGGGTGGGGGCGAAGTGAAAGATGGATCCGAACTCTTGCCGATCAATGTCAATAGATTGCAAACAAAAATAACCAATATGTTGCATACTCATTGTATACTGCTCTTGGAGTAAACCAACATCGACGGAAACGAAATAAACGAGCTAAAGGAAGGCCAAAATGGTCTTATAGTCTTCAACACAACTCTGCATTTTCGAACAGGGACGACTATAAGCATACTTTTCCAAAATCGTATCAGAAAAAAGCAAAATTGTGGCATGTAGAACTAGTCTGCGGAAGATCCCGGTCGCGCTACAGTAGGCAGATGTTAGCATTTGTCCTGATCTCAAGATCTGGTTGTGTACTTCTTATTTGCGCAAGTGGCGCCGCAATCGGCAGTAGAAGACTATTTTCAGCATAGTGACAACGTGATCTTTAATAACTTCATAATAATCGTACACTCCTTGATAAAAAAAAAAGTTTTTATTGATTACACGATATTTAGCCCGTTATAGTCTCTTACTCTCTGAAAGACAGCGGTTGCAAGATATATCTCTATGTGTATTGATAATTCGTTCAATTTTTCGGCGACCATGAATAACAAAATACTTTTTTTGTACCATTTCAGAATTGAAAGCCCCCGTAAACGTTTCCTTCTCAGCACTTGTTTACTCGGTTATCCTTGCTACTTGCATCACATAACAAGGTTGAGCCTTGACAGGCATAACTCTAGCAAATGCGAAGCTTTGGTTCATTTTATCCACGTCATAAATCAAATCTTTCTAACCTCGTGCAGGCTATGGATACAAAGGATATACAGTACTTGGCTTGCAGGCAGACTGCGCATTTCACTTTTATTGTTAGTGTGGCGCATGTTGGCTAGCCATGATATGAGTTCTGTGAAACCACGTTTAAACTGATATTAACACCGTCCATGGAAATTTATAACTGGAGCATAATCGGTCGTTATATGTACAAGTTGGTTTATCAGTGTAGTGAGGCATATAATAAGAGAGATACATTCCATGAATAAGATGCTTGCCACAACGATGATAATACTTGAAAGGAGACTTCTATAACAAGATTCTGCGCAGGTACTAGAGCTTTAAAAGGAAAACCTCACGCTTTTTATGTAACAAATTCCATCTTTTGTGTACAAATAACACTGTACTAACGTTTATTTGCCACAGCTAACGAAGCAACGGAGCTACGAGATAATCATGTTGATCGAGATCAATGGCTCTGATTATTGCGGGTCGGCGGACATTTAATCACTTTGCGCATCTTAACTCCAAAAAAAGGCCTTACTGATGGTTTGGCCCTTACTGTTCTTTTTCTTTTTCTCCCTTCTGTTTTTATCACCTTTATAGTTCACATAAATGATGCTACGCTCGGAAGATATACATTCGTCAGATTGGTTGCAACCTGAGGAGGCAAATACACCCAAGAAGAAATCATTGGAGCGTATCTCCAGGTTGTTTCAGAAGAAGCCCAAAAAGAAACAGCCTTCACCTACCTCGTCCCTCACGCCCTCATTCTCGACCTTATCCCTGGCCTCATCGCTTGCTGATCCTTCCGAAAGACGGCGATTCGGTAGTGTGAGTAGTGCTACAAGTAGTCATGTTGGTCCTTTGCCGAGCACAAGTACGACACAACAGAAGAATGAACACAAAAAGCCGCCTAGGAGAAGTGATTCTCTACTCATACTCAAGTCTAAACCGCCCCCACCCCCGCAACATAGCGATCAGACTCAGGCAGACCAAGAGTTTCAGGAGACAGGTAAATAGCTTGCAGCTGCATCTCCTGACCGAAATGTGAACCTCAATTTCTTTGAAACTTAGATCAATTACCACCACCGCCACCCTATGAAAGTCATCGAGTTTCATTATTCCCCGCAAATCCACCTTCAAGAACTTCATCACGGAGAAGTGTACACTATACAGCGCCTACATCCCCCGCCAATGTGACCGCGTCAACCCCGCCAGCCAATCCTCCTACTTCCGTGGCGGCCCTCAAGGCCGAGCTTTCTCGACAACGTCAAGTGCTGGAACAGATGGAAAGGGAAAAGGAACAATATCAAAACGATAGTCAGATGCTTCAAGATCGAATTGCGAAAATAAACGAGAAGACGAATCAGCGTACAGAGGATATCAAATCATTGCAGCAGAACTATGACAATCATTTACGGTCGATGCGGGCAACAGACGATGACCTGCAGAGTATTGCGGAGAAGTTACGGACGCTAAAGCAACTGATTCGAGAACTGGCCAATGAACTTCAAGGGCATGTCGATCCTGTGGTAGCAACGCGCGCACTAAGCACCTTTTGGTTGAATCTGCATGACCAGATCAAGCGGATGTGTGAGCCTAACCTCCCGCCTCATCGGATAAGGATGCTTACGGAAAAGTTTATCATGGATGTGCTTGTACAAAACCTCAATCTCAACGTTTTCCCAGGACTCGATATTACCGAACCCTACAATCAGCTACAATCCTTCCTCGAGACTCACAATCCCTCTTTTGCAATACGGCTGCGGCAAGAACTTGCTCTGGTAGTGGCAGAGAAAAATGCAAAAGGCAGTGATATCGATCAGGCATTGCATAATGCCGTGCAGAACAACTGGAAATATCTGTATGGTGGCTTGACTAAAGCTTATCCATTTATCTATCAGCACGACAAAGCAGAACCTGATGTGCGGAAACATTACGGAGCTAAAGTGCAAGTCCTTGTTGAGCAGGCTGTTGCATTAGGCTTTGCAATTAAGGGACAGGAAGTAGACATCACAGCATCCGATATCCGCGAAGGTATACAACGATTTGATCCAGACATAATGGTGGATGAAGACGGCCTGACATCTGGTATTATTGAATTCTGTATATGCCCCCCCTTTGTGGTCATCACGCCGCCATATCGACCACTTGAAAAAGGAAGAGTTCTATGTCTCAAAACAAAACAATAACTCTGAGATACATATAAATATATCCAAACATGAAAAAGAAAAGAATATAAAAGACGGAATAAAATATTGGGAGGGCTGCCAGAATGAAGGCAAGGCCCTTTTCTACCATTACCAACAATTGATTTCGGGAGAAAGACTTGCACACAGTGTGGTTACACTATATTTTTCTGACCTACTATAGGATGAGCTTAAGAAAAGGCTGGTAGCAGAATATGACACACTTTTTTAGAGGCAACCACGCAAAGATGGGCTATTGTATGCTTTGCAGAATATGTTTAGTTGGCTATATAGACAGGAATGGGTCTTATGACTAAACATTGTCGGGTCCAACACAATGGTTTGAAATATTTTGACTATTGCAATTTGTAACCATTATAGATACAACTGTATGTAACCGAAGTATAGAATAGACCCTATTTGAGGCCAGGGATGATCGATCCACCACTGTTGCATGATATCCGTTCATCTATTGTGGTTACACACGTTCGTCTACTGCGTGAAGAGAAAGTTTACGCCAGAATATTCCAGCCACACCCTCTGTCTTGTTCCTTTTCTCTCTTTTTCTTTCTCCGTACTTTCTTTTTTATGCGACGGTTTCGAGATACAGAGACCGGGCAATGGGGTTTCGATAACCAGATGGATGAAGTACTTGTTTCAGACGTAAGGACGCTCCACTCGGAAACACATGGGGCGCCGAAAAGAATTATCTTTGCTAACAATTATGTCTCATAGCAACCTAAGCGATTGATGGCCATCCCTGTGACTTCTCCAACAAACGGAACCACCATACCTCTTTACACAGCAGCTGATCTTTCATACCAGAATTCCGTATCATCCTACGCATCCAGTCGCTCCACAGATTCTCGCTCTAGTTTACACTCAAGAGCATCCTCCATCACATCGTCAAGGCAATCGTTTCATTCAATACCTGATCCACATCGCCCCAGCAGTATAACTTACCAATCGCCTAATGCTTACGACAACGATCACGAACCTTTACGTCTAAAACAATCATCCGACAGCGTCGAAACAATCCGACTTTCATTACAGCAAGTCGGAATTAATCAGCCCATTAAGCCTAGCAGCTGGCAACCGTTCCCTGCGCAGACAGTGCATGCCCACCCTCCCAAGACTCAGCCTCATTTTGTCATTGCTGCATTCGGCCATGTAAAAGAATAGAAGACGAAATTGACGAAGATACAGATTTAACGTTCTTTATTTTATAGACTAAACATGGAAAGCATGATATGATGCGCCTATTTTTCCGAGATAAAGTCGATGCTTCTCAGGTAACATGATCTCTTTTTAGCATATAGTATTCAAAATGGCTCAAAAATGTTCAATATGGGAATTTCTAGGGAAACCAACTACGTGAGAGGACCAGACTATGGCGTGTTCATGACAAAATGGCAACCTTAACGACCATACAGATGCCCGATGAACTGCTCGAGGAAAACCAGTACATCGAAAATACAAATTATCTTAATGGATTACTTGGCAATCGGCTTGGTATTACCACAATTTTAGCTATCACTTCTGTCGAATCCAGGCTGTAAGTTTGGCTTTTTCTTCCTACTATTTTTCATGTGGCGAAGGTTTAACGGGAATTTTTGTCGTACAGAAATTCTATCTTCGAACTGTTAGACAGTATATTAATGACGCTTCCCGGAAACTCACGTACGACAAACTGGTGGGACCGCCTGGTGCTTGTGTTCAACCAAGGAGAAAATCGCTTAGAGCGCGTTATGCAGCAGCGTGAGTCAATGATAAAATATATCCTGCCAGACATACAACGTCGATACGCTCTACCCCACGCTCCGTCAATTATGTTCATCAGCACAAGAACCTACAAGGATATGGAGCATCGATCCAGGTTTTCTGCTGATGAATACGAGAACTCATGCCGCCAAATCCTATGGAAAATTGTTTCCGGCCATAGTATGCAAGGCTGGTGCCGTGGGGATGCAGTTCTATCGTCAGAATCCGAGAATAACCATGCAATGACCCGCACAGATAGTAGCGATGACGACGACATGAATGACATGTTTGTTATATTAGCACGTAAGAAGGACAAGCCGCACACAGTATCTCTTCAGCGTAGCTTCACCAAAAAATGGATACCAACACCTTCACGCCATGGACCTTGAGGGGATCAGGTCAAAACGCACAGAACTCTTACAACGCATTTATACTATGTATATTCTTTTCTTAGTCTCATTTTAACCTCTTTTTCATGTTAATTCCTTGTAACCACCTAAACATGTGTTTCTTTTTCTCGCTTGTCTTGAATGCTTTTCCTTTGGATCAAAAAAAAAAAAAGGTTAACATCTGCCTCCGTTTTGAATCACAGCGTCAAATGTATGAATTATGCTCGGGAACTTTGAATGCAGTGGATATGCACATGTATCCTTGGCTGACTAACCATTTGTTACATGCGTAAAGCTGCCCACATGACCGCGTGTTCGGGTTACATTGTCCAGCAAATAATGATTTGGGATCCAATGAAGTCATTGGATGTTGTAACGTATTGGCACGTTTAATAAATAAGGGGTATGTGTATAGAAAAGGATTCTGTTTCTAGCGTAAAAAAGAGATTTAAGGGCGTAAGGTTGTGTTTGTTGAGTCAGCCGCGTCGAGCCAGCTGCGCAAGGTAGTCTGCATTAGGTTGTGGACGTTCCTGATACTGGATGGGAGTTTACTGCTATCAGCGTAAACATCCTAGATGTATAACTATGAGTAACACAAGAATATTACAATGTTAGTTGTAAAATGAGCTTACCCAGCAGTGGACAGATTTAGGCAGGATCACATAATGCACGTCTTTTTGATCCCAGCTGCTTCGATCGGGTGCGTTAGGGCTTTGAACGCTCAACATTCTCCAGGGATCCCATTCACCATCGATAAAGATAGCCTTGCTTATGTTCACGTTCCATCCTCCGTAGACTTGGTCAATTTCTTGAGTGATGGGTCGAGCAGGGATATTGTGCGCGCCAAAGTATAATGGGCACATGCGTTCGTAGTAGTTCTGATCGAGCTTACGCGAGACCAAACTGGGAAGTCCTTGGGGAGGGCTTACTTGCCAGTAGGCGTATTCGGTGCAGGTTTGCCACATCCATGATCGGGAAGGATCGCTCACATTCGTGTACACCGGGGAACTTGCATCATGTGTGCCTAGACATGTCTCCACGGGATAGCCTCGGCAGGTTTGCTGGACATAACTTCTAATAAACTGACTAAAAGCGTTCACATAACCTTGTAATCCAGTGGCCTCGTCAAAAATGGTACAAAACTCGTCCTTAAATGGATTGGAAAAGGGGGACATGCCTTGCCAATAGCCCAGCGGCAAGGTCAATGCTGGAGCAAAGTCAAAGTGAGTCCAATTGTTTTACTGATGATCCATTGTACTTACTGCTTGCAAAATCATCATCGTATCGGAGGCCCTCCAATCCGAACTGAGCTTTTAATTGCTGCTTGCGGTACTCGGAAGAACCGAACAAAATTCTGTCGACGTACTGGATCACACTTTCAATGGCGCGAATGCACTTTTTGGGCCCATATTTGCGAATGGGTTCGAAATATTGGTAAAAGTCATATTGTGCTTCAACAGGTGCAGATGCTGGGATAGTAGCAAACACAATATCACTGTATTTGTACCGCATCCATGCCGCGAGAGCACCACTGTAACTGCCACCATACATAATCCATTTAGTCTTTGGAGGGGGAGGCAACGGTGTTCTTAAGGCCGGCATCTGTCAGTGAGACACCATGATGTTAGTCTTGGCAGTTTCGATAACTGAAAGTGAGGAGACCTTACCTTAACATGTTGGATAAAGTAAGCCAAGTCTGCCAATGCATCCTTTGTATTCAATGTCTTGAGGCTCTCAGCAGAGAAATCCTACATGTAGAGAAGATGTTATGATCAAGGAACGCTTTTTGTTTGATTTTTGTTTAATCATACTGGTGCTGGAAGAGATTGACCGTAGAAACGATGTTCAATGATGACAATAATGCCTTGCAGTTCCTTAGCGAGCAAGGCCATAGACATATTGTTTGTGCCATAAACACCGAATACTGAAGCATCCTGTTCACCAGGGCAGTAGACTTGAATTTGTTCATTAGCAACAGATTCTAAGATGAGAGAAGAAAGCTGTCCACTTACGAACCACGGGTCCACCGGGTTTATACCATTCAGTATTGGCCCAGAAACGTTGCTTGAAAGTTCCGGATTGTGGATCTGAATGATCAATCAGCTGGTTGAAATAATAGGGGCCATGCGATTTGGCAGGTCGTTTCATTGACTTCTGGATGGACTTGATTTGCCTTTGATATAAAAAAAAACGCGTAAGAAAAGCTTCCCGTTCAACCGAGGCCCGGGAAAAACTTACATTTCAATCATGGTTTGTCGATTAAGAGGATGAACCATTGCGTTACATGCGGCAAGCAAGGTGCTGACGAGCAGCCAAACGCCCCATAGGTGTACTTGCATCTTGTGGTAAGGGCACAAAGCAAAAAAAAAAAAAGCCGAAGGGATAAAGATGAACCACAAGGAAATTGAGAAAACAATGCCTCTCTTATAACCTTCATATACTCTTTTTCATATCGTTGATCTTGTGACCTGGGCTTTATCTAATACAGATTCAAAAAATGGTAATAAGGTACAAAATTAGCATACTGTACCACAAAAAGCTCAAATTTATATGAATTATTTTATCGTTCTTTGTTTTGCTCTGTAATGACGATAAGTAATTGTTGTCTGTTTATGTCTGTTAATGTTAAACTGTCTTTCGTGTCATCCGGATACAAGATGTCCCTTCCCCAGTGAACGGGTGGACCCTTTGGAACTACATCAGGAAAAGGTAGCAGAATGATTCAGTCGAACTAAGCATTTCTGTCAAACAGTACTGTGACACAAGAATGCACCACACCTGTCGTTGCACTTGGATACGGTCGTACGAATCTGACGCATTAATTGAGATAGACAAAAAAAAGACCGGCGTCTATTACGGTTTAAATCATCGACTCGCTATGTCGAGATCTTCATCTTGCCGAATTCGATCCACATGCTCTGTAATCTAAGGGTAATATAGCATCATCAATGCCGATCAATAGAACCGATGGACCAAGAGAAGCTTTGGTGTTCAAATAACCAGTCATTCGTTGGGAACGATGGAATCGACTGATCTTCCCAAAGAACCGCAGCTAAAAAGTCCCTGGTTTTGCCACACTGGGTTTAAACATTATTTAAGAAATGCAATTCCAAAAGTATTAAATTGGAATCCAAATACCGATAATTAAGTTGACAGTAAATATTTGTTTCTATCTATACGAAACATGAAAAGGATTGTAAATATTATGGGCCGTATCAGGTACAGATAACAGTGCCTTTAATTCAACGATAGGGCAACATGGATCTTCATGTTGGGTCAAGGACCCCTGTCAACTTAATCTCAGATTTGAACACACAGTTCACGTTCTTTTGATCTCTGGAAACTATACCAAAAAAAAACTTTAACCCACTTACGTAAAAATGAAAAATTTAAGCATTTGACTGTGCCTTTACTAATTGCTTTCATATGAGTCGATATGAAATGCGGGCATGACACAGTATATTATGAGTGCCATGTACAATCATTCGGAGAGTATGTTTATATTTACTCGTCATGAAGGGAATAAGTGCGAATTGATAGCTAATGAAGATACGTCGAACAATTACCATCTCGTAGGGGTTCCAAAAAATAATAAAAAAAAAAGGCTCATGATATTGGCGATAAAAACAAAAGGCAATAACCTACTAAACAGGAAAGTCCGATAACAGTTGCGTGTCACTTGTACCTATTTCTTGCTTGAATGGCAACTGTAAGATGCACACACAAACATTGTACGAAACACACGATTTCCCCTTTCCGAATGATAACAACTGATGAGTCACCTGCGTCTTCTCTCGATCATTATGCAGAAAAGGGAGGACAGTTATTGCATTATTGCACTACATGTATTATCTAAACCTCGATGACTCTGACCTTATTGATGCTTCGTGACATAAAAGCGTTCGCATAGTACCAAATTGGAATAGCACCATGACTGGAAGCATGATCCTCAGAGGTCCAATACAGTAGATGTTAGTGAGTAGGCTAATTTTCTCCGAGGGATATCTTTTGTTTTAACACCTGACTACGACAGAAACCCTAGCCATTCATTGCCATAAATAGCTAATTTTGACAAACAAATGCTTGCACGGACTATAGTTTTTGCAACGTAATTTACAAGTACATAAGCGATCGAATGTACTAACTAAGTAAGCTATCAAAGCGTTTTAAAATACTGTGACACATGGCGCAAGAGGTTTGTCGTTATAATGCCAATGAGAGTTTATGAAAGCTACTGCCCTATTCTCATAAAACTTGCTTGCAAATTCAATTTTCTATCATTATTAGCAAGTTTATTAAATCAGAAAGAAAAGTCGCGCGTAAATCTAATAGAACCTCCGTCTTGCATGGCCACAGTAGGCAGCGTGGTTCAACTACACTATGGGAAATATGGGTTCTCTCTGCTCTCCATCAGTTCCCATTGAGCTATTTCCAGTTCCTGATGTACTGTTTTCTATGAAGTAAAAAATAGTCTATTGGGAACCAATGTTACATTCTGCAACGGACTCGGAAACTTTGGTTGCTGATGTACTATTTCTTTACTTAATGGAAAATAATACATCAGAAACCCACTTCTCATAGCGTACCCGTTTTTTGCAGACCATTTTTGGAACGGCAGTACCGAGTGTACGTGGTGCATGCAAGTATAAGTATCAGTGACGAGTCTAACAGAAATTCTGACAAAACTTATGCATGGAGTACGCTTGTCGTGTTCCAACGCCGTCATGAAATTGGTCGTGTCGATGTGCTTGTTGCGTGGCATAATAGTTTTGGATGTGAAATGTTTCCATTGTGCAGCGCAGTGCAATAACATTTAAAGATTAAGGCACATGGTTGAGTTCTTCTTACATATTACTTATATCGTGCTAGTAAGTTCCTCATAATCCGTCATATTATCAATACTGAGTAGCATATCTTTTTGAAGAGGTACTTTTTTGGTACCAATGTCATTTAACAAAGCCCGAAATTAAGCTACAGTTCTACCTTGTACGCCTTGACTGCCAGCAAGACACGGCAACTTTTTCCCGACACTATAGCATACAAAATGAAATACTACATTAAAAAGCCCTGGCGATCATTACCTTTTAATAGATTCGAGATGCGATACATAAGAAAAACAGGTGGAAAGGAGAACAGGTGCCAATAATGCTTTACTAACGGTACTGTTAAAAGTGACATAGTAGATATCTGGCACCATCGATTTCGGATTGCCGTAATGCTTATATGACAGAGACTCACCAAACTGCACGTTAATGGATTGTTTTGTGAATAGAAGTAGATTCTAGTTTTGCAGGTTCTTTTTTACGCATGAACCAAAAATGGCTATTCAAACGGCTGAATAATAAGCCGGGTGAATCTGCGAAGCACGTACGAAAGCGGAGGCGGCCTCGTGTTTTCTACTTACCCTATGAATTATCGATTTGATGTCGACAGATAATCGCGGAGTGCCTTCGACACGCTCCGTCTCCGTTGTTTCGTTTACATCGCAGACCCCTCTGAATAACAATGAACAACTACAGCCGACCGATCCCCACCATTCGGAGGAGAGTACACCTCCTAACATGCCAAATACAGCCGGCAACGATACGACGTATTTCCTTCTCGATATAAGCACTCCTACGGAAGAAAGACCAGATAACGGAGATAATGCAAGCGTATCTAGCGATAGTAGTTCCAATTCCTCTAGTTCCAGTGTATCTGCGCAGGTTGTCATTGACCATGGAAGTTCTCTACCGAGACTGCTAGAGAAACGCGGCGCCGGTCATCTGTTGCGACGACGAGATGACGAATCGGAAAGCGATTATGCGTATAGTTTGACATCGGCTAGACGCGATCACGACATGACCACATCGTCCGATCGGGCCCAGCATGGAGCCAATATCGATACCGAACGACGTTCTTCCGTAGGCGGATCGGCAAGTGATAGCATCAGCTTGAAAAACGGTGAAGCTGGCGAATTCTCTTTCGACACTTCAGGAAAAGGGAAAAGACCTCAATGGAGAAGCTCAACGGAACATAACGAGGATGATTCCGAAAGTATCCATCATACCCGTAGAATGACAGTCTATATGGACGAGCACGAAGATTTGATGGATGAGATTCCTAGCTGGGATCAAGAGCAATTACGGCGACAGAATGTAGCACATTACATTTCCGATGACAAGGACGAGCATTATGTCAATGAAACAGATGCTAACTTATCCTCACGCCGGAAACTCAAGAAAAAAAATCTGCGTGCATTACAGGCTGATCTGCAATCCCATTCGTGGAGTAGGCGGGAAAGTATGGAAGCCCACCGTCATTCAGGATTATCAAGTGATCAAGCGCTTGAGTAAGTAAAAGTTATACCTTAGTCTCTGTGCGTGGTTTGAAGCATAACCTTGTTTAGAAAATTATTGAGCATTGCTCGTCAGATACTGGAAGAAGAGAAGGCTCAAATTCAAGCAAAAATTGGCAAGTGTTCTTTTTTTGTTTCTAGCCAACGGTGATCTTACTTGATTCGCAGATATCCGTGATTGGGTGTTTCGACCTGAAACTTTGCTTAGCATAATAGCCGTTCTCACTTTGTTGGCTTATTTCATTACCGGTTACCTGAAAAGCGATCCGTATCAATATCGAGTAACCGCAGCACTCGTTGAAGCTATCTTGGTTTTACTTACAACAGTGTGGAATGGTTATCTTTATCGTAGAGAACAAATTCTTACTTACTGGGAAATGGCGGATCGCGCGGCAACTATCATTGCTGCCTTAGAGCATAGTGGAATGAATATGGTGCAGGTAGAAGCATCAGTTGTGTCTGTTTGACTAGTTGATCATTTATATTCATACCTGCAGGATACAAAAATACCATTTATTCCATCGATGACTGTCGCTAAAGTAGTACGCGATGGTGTGGTTCGAATATTCCCTGTCAATCTCTTGGTAGAGGGAGACGTTGTCGAAATGCTCTATGGGGATGTTGCGCCTGGCAGAATGAAATACATTCATCAATCGAGTTCGCTTGATGAGGTTACTTCTCGTTCCAATAACGAAACAGCAAGTAGCGCACCTAGTAAAACCGACCAGACATGGAAAAGCGATCTACAAACACGTGAATACTATCTCGCACAAGATCAGACATTTAAGCCATCGTTCTTTGGTATTCCGCCTCCTACAGGCTTAATGGAGGAATATTTACAGGCTCGCGGGCGACACCAGTTTATATTACTAGAAACGCCTTTAGAAAAGAACTTACGAACGGCTCTTACCCAACAACGCCCTACAACAGTTATTGCGAACGAAACGCGCGTAATTACTCATATATTCTATCGATACATTATATGGGTTGTGCTCGCAGCGGCATTGATCGTTAATCTATTACGATTTGGGCTCAGGGACAGAATGACGAATGGGTTCCCCGTGGACCAGGTCGCAGAGCTTTTGTTAAGTTTACCATTTTATGTCATACTCCCACTATTGCCTTTTTGCTTACCAACGCTGTGGATTATCGCACGCTGCTTCGGGAACGCACAATTGCTCATATTGTTCGAGGCCCTGCAGATTTCGAAAACAGAATATGAGGATGACGATGAAGTCGACGAGTTTGACGTGGAAGCTCCCCCACCGACAAAAGATGTAGAGCTTAGTCCAAGTTAGAAATTCAAATAGGTTGAGCGAATCCATCTAAGCCTTTGTATAGACGCTGTTTGGGATCGGTTCTGCACCTTGCTTACCTCGTGGGATAACCTCTCTTTGACTCGGTCTACAAATTTGTTCGAATCACTCGGGAGCACAACTGTGATCTGTTGTTTGGATAGGGAGGGAACTATTGCTAACGTAAGTACCATTGTCAAAGAGTGTGTTTTATACGGAATGCCCGCTGATACCCGTGTGTAGCCATTTCCAACTGTGGAGCAATTAATGTTCCCAAACATGGAAGACGATATTAGCTACCTGGATGTAGAGGAAGACGAGGATAGTCCGTATGGCATTCGATTTGAAGAGCAAGATTGGGAACAATATCTCCCGTATGGATCCTTTGTATCATGTTTCGATGGTACTGATTCCGTTGATTTAGATGCTTGAAACCTCTCGGGCTGAATTTCATGCTGAATACGAACTGTGGTGTCATACAAGGAAGGAAGAGGTCAGAGTATCACCGTCGCCGATCAAAGCTCCATGTCTACGGGAAGACTTCATGCGCCAGACAATGTACGTCTCAGTCACGGAACACAAATATGAGAGAAGCTGATAGCATAAATTCACATATAGCATGTCTCTGTAAAATGGGCAAATGCATTGGTTTTAGAGAAGAAGCATTACAATCCTTTGCCTTGAGAGCTGAGATATACACGTTTGCGCCTTACCACGAGATTCTCAAAACACCTCGATATCAATATAACCAATACTTTAGCTTTGAAGTACCAAACGCACTGTCTACAGTGTTTGAAGAAAGAGACTCAGGTAGGCAGGTATGTAAAATCTGCTACAGTTGTTAAATCATTCTATTAGGCAGCTATCAGCTATTAACTGATGGACACCCTTCGCTTGTACTGGACAAGTGCTCTGACTATTGGGACGGCAGTTCTCTTCAAACAATGAGTGGGACAGTAAGTGAAACTCGTTTAATAGCTTCCATTAAACGTTCATACATAATAGATGGAAAAAAAGATCAACGATTTTTTCCACAATGCGCTTGTTCATGATATGCAATGCATTGCTTATGCTTACAGACCGATTAACACCGCGAATGGTCACCGAATTTCGTTTTTAAATCCTTCGAATGACGAGCAAGAGGATCCAGGATGCGCATTTGTCGTATTACCTTACAAGTCTTCTAGTTCAGACAGTTCAAGTTCTGATAATGATTCTGTGTCATCTGGTTCGTCATTTTCGCCTCCACTATCACTCGAGAACGGCGTTGGTGAATCATCTACTTCCCGTGGGCAAGGACGACGCCAGCAGACGTCCAGAAGCACAAGTGAAACTGGTGAAGAGGCTAGCTCAAGCGAAAGTGATTCTACGGATTATTCGTTCGAAGAGGACGAACCGGTAGACGAACAAGAAGAGGAGACATTTTACAAGGAGGTTGTAAAAGGCCAAATCTTCCTTGGCATGGCAGCTATGTGTCACCGACCAAAGCAGGTAAGTAATAATCAGATTTTTAAGTATGCTAATTGACATTTCAACGATAGAACGTTGTTGATTTCATCGAAGATCTCGGGTTAGCTGGTATTCGGTTCGTCTATTTTTCCCCTACAGCAGAGAGAGAATCAAAAGGTGACATTTTGTCCTTACAATAGAGCCGACCATTAACCTACTTTATTAGCATTTGCCGAGCGGTTGGGTCTTGAAACGGATTGGAATAGTTGCATTCTCCTCTCTAGTCCCGATGATAAAAACTGTGGAAACGGCTATTTACAAACTCATGATATCAAGGCACAGCTGCCGCGTGGCATCGATCAGATCCGTCCTCATATCGAAGATGTCGATGACATACCTCTCCATGTGTCTTTATTTGCAGAATGCACTCCACGCGCAATGAAAGAGATGATACGTATATTCCAGGAATACGGTGAAGTTGTATGCTGCATTGGTAATGCCTTGAATGTCAAGAACACCGAATCATTTGCCTTGGTAATTTTTTCTTTTTGCTTTTCATTGATATAGAGCTAAATTCTTCCTTTTTTTTTCAGGCGGATGTTAGTATCGCAATGGAGCCAATGCATACGAGAGCTCAAACAAAGGGACGACTTTCATTAAACAGTCGTCAACCTCCTCTCGCGGTTGGTGCATCACTGGTCAGTCTTCCTTGCGGTTTATTTATGCAGTACGAGACCAGCTTGTATGCTGTAACTCAGTTGATAAGAGATGCTCGGCGGCTATTAAGCTGTGTTCGCATGGTAAGTATAGTCATCCGGGAAAGTGCCTTTTGACCGGTTGTTTCTAGGGATTTTGTTTCTATGCTGGTACATGCATGGCACTCTCCATAATGCAATTGGTTTCTTTATGCATGCTACTTCCTCCATTACTTTCGGGCTATCAAATCTTGTGGCTGATGTGGATTATCTTACCGTTGCTTTCTGCCTCTATGTTGTTTTCACCGCACGATGATAACATCATGTTGCTCATGCCAGGTACTATCAATATCACTACAATACATTTTACTCACAGAACGTACGACTTCTTATTAGGAAAAAATATCGAGCATTTGACGGATCTGTGGAGGTTTTTGACTTACTTTGGCCTTCGCTTTCTGTTATCCATTGTTATGTCTCTCGTCGTCTATATATTGTAAGATCAAGAAAGCAATTCCGATTTTTAATCAGGTTGTAGGTCTCTTGCTTATTTAATGGATATGAAAGCAGTAGACATGTTTGGCAGTTACGGTACTCATGGGTGGTTACATTGGTCAGACGAGGAGCAGTGGGCTGTATTATACGCCCAGAATTTTATGTTAGTTGTTTTTGTTTGGTACCTAGCATGGATGTCACCTTCATTTTTGCATCGCACCTCGTCCTTGATTGAATTTGTTCCTTTCCGAAACAAAGTCTGGATGGCAGCTTTCTTTGCGAGGTAAACGTCTCTATCAATGGTTGCAGATACGGCTAACACATGCTCAACCACTATAGCATTGCATTGCAGTTTTGCTTCTGCGCAGTCTCATTAGCACATGGACCACTATATCTTTCCAAGATTCCTTGGTTTGTCTACTTTTTAGGCTTCATCTGGCCGATAGTCATAGTGCCCGCTCAAGAACTAGTTAAAATACATGATAACAAGGAATTCAGCCGTTTCCAGAAGCGATCCAAGCTTGAGTTTAGCACAAAGGTAATCTCCATTTGCGCTTGATATATGTATAGTAATAACCTTGTTCCGATTAGCTTGGCATGCATTCTCCTTTGTAGCAGCCTCCTTTCCCCTTGTAAAACATAAGCATCTCTCGGATATAATTTGTAACATACATGTAAGGCGGGGGAAGTGTAATGTAAACATCATTATCATTGTTTTTACATGTCATTCAACCGAATAAACCTTAATGATTCTATTGACAACAATTCTATTTTCCATGATTTGGTTTTGTGCAACTAGTTCGTCTTGCAGTGTGGGAAAGCAGTCAGTTTCGGAAGAAGTATTTATACGGACTATTTATTCTAACTTCAGATCAGACTAAGAGCTAAAAAGAGAAGGAGAATGGGTATGCTTTTTCAGCGAAATCAAAGTACAGAATCATTATTCGTTGTGTCAAAACGTCCATCCGGTTCCGATCAACGAAGCAAGTGCTATTAGACGTATCGATCTTCTCGTTTATACAGTTTTCCTCGGACGATTGCCCAAGAAACAAGCAGCAAGCATAACGTTGTGCACACGATACCAACGGTGAAGGTCGAACGGAAACATCCGACACCAAAGCAGACATCAGCTCCTTCACGTTGTGCTTCAGCGTCGTATAAAATGCCGAATACAATGCTAAAAGTTTGGCTGCCGATAGCTGGAGCGTAAAGCATCCATCCCCTTAAAAGAATAATAATAGCACAAGTTAGTTATACTGCGCTGGTTTACTTTCTGTAAGGTTTGTGGGACTAACCAGTTGCGGGCAAAGACCTATCTTAAAAATTCAGAATGCGAACCAATCTTACTAAAGCTTTACCTTTCTTCCGAACTCGGAGATGGCTGCTGGTGTGACACCGAAAGCAAGTCCATAAACTATACCCATCAAGCTTGTACCAAGGATCAATGCCTCCTGAGTGACTACGGCTGTGGTAAGGTAGACGAGCGTGGCGAGCAGGAGGATGACGCAAAACCACATTGTCCAGATTCGATGGATGCCATATCGCCGCTTCAACAGATCGCTGAGGAAACCAAAAATGACACGCGAACTGCAGTTTACACCACTGAACAGGGACACATGGACATTACGCAGATGTTGCGCAGATCCTGCGGAACCTGCAGATCCTGCTGTGGGCGACAGCGCCAATAAGATCTGACCGAGATTGGCCAGGTAAACGTAGCCCAGACCAAGACTCATGAACAACGTGCAGAACACCGCTATTGCGTAGGGGTTGGTCAGTAGCGCTTTCCCAGAGATATCTTGCTTTTGCTGCAGAGACGCATTTTCTTCACCCAACAAAGGTGTTTCCTCTGCTTCGACCGGTTCCTTTTCCGTTTCTGGGTTAATAGGACCAAGGACGATGGAACCGGCAAAGTAACCGATAAGCATACTAATACCCCAGAAATAAATGAAGCCGGATACATTATCACTCTCAGTATCTTTGAAAAAATGTTCGTTGATTTGGGAAAAAACGAATCCACTGACACCGATCGCTGTACTGGTGGCACCTAGAACCAGTCCGGGATGGGATCTAAAATTGTGCGACTGTGATGACGAGCACCAGTCAGTTTGCTGACTTCTTTTGCTTTCACCGTTGATATACCTGAGAATCCAGTGCGCAGAGGTAACTGGCTGACCCAGCGATACCGGTGGCGACGAGGTAGAACGCGCAGAGTACCATATAATTAGGCAGATGACCAGCATATGTTTGTGCTAGTAAAAACGGGCCCAGAAAGGCCACCAGACCCGATATTCGCAGGGTACTGCAAACAAAGAATAAACACAAAAAAGGCACAATGATCTGCATTAGCAAGCCAGTGTAGTTCTATGAGACGCACCTTGCTGATCCCCATCGTTCTATCATCCAGGCGCATAATGGCCCGGAAAATGACATGCCTACAAAGGTAGCAGTACTGACAACGCTATTTTCAACTGCAGACCAGTGTAATTGGGTGGTTAATGAAGTGCCGAAGATAGGATATACATATTGTGGGCCAGATAAATTGGCTACTGTCAATGCAAGTACAAATGAAAGTATGTATATGAGTGTTTGTCTTTGTGCGGACATGATGAAGAAAGAAGAGGAAGAGAGAAAGAGAGAGAAAGAAGCAAGGAAGACGATAAGCAAAGTGCTTAATTTCAATAAGCGTTTATAAATGATTTCCGAGTCAGCGTTCATTTTTGGTAATTTCATGCTCCAACAGGGCTCAACTTCTCATTTCCCGCCCCGCCGTCAGAAACCTACTTGATAAATCAGACACACGCTTATACACATTTCTATATCCTACGCAGGTGTCAGTTGAATGCTCTATTACTTGTCTAGAGATAGCTAAGGTATTATAGCAATGAACAGTCTTTATCGTTTCCGATAAAGACAAGTGAACTACAATCATCTCTTATCTCTAGCCATACAACACAAAACAATCGTTTCTCCTTTTCTGTAAAAGACGTTGATTGTGTGTTTAGAAAACTTAGGTAATATAAATTTTGCATGCAGTTCTCTTTTTCGTCCCACAAGGGCGTGCTACCAAAGCGTGGCAGTTTTATTGGCCCTCGCTATAGCACAGTGCGGGACTACATAGTATCACTATGTTTAATTGACATAGAATCTATCAATAAGCAATACTTTGTTGATCATGGAGCTTATATAGCTTTATTACTGCATTCTTCGATTCTTTACTATGACCACGCTGTACTACTACTGATAGTGGTCAGGACTTAAATTGTTTGTAATTTTGGGTTAAACCAGCTCGGACATATCATCCGTTTGCCGATATTAAGGACACCTGCAGATAAGGTATCTATGTATTGACCAAAAATGAGAACAATCCCATGTTCTCAACTACATTATATTTCCTGTATTATGTAGATCAACTTCTGACTCGTAGAAACTCTCACTCTACGGAACATCAAACAATTCGATCTAGTTCACCATACTCTCCTCACTCCCACCCTCAAAGAAAAGAAAACGCCTTCGTTCATTCTGTTTACTTTCTCTCTAACTAAGCAACAAGTTTGAATGGGTTAAATCACTGTCCAAAAACAGGTTCTCTTCTTTTTTTATTTTTGCACAAATTTATTTTTGGGCCTTGAGCACACGCTTGACGATCTTCTGTTCCTCGATCAAGAAAGCACGAACAATGCGGTTGCGGACACAGTGAGCGCAACGGGATCCACCATAGGAGCGGCTGACAGACTTCTGGGTCTTGGAGATGTTGGCGAACTGACGGGCACGAAGAGCCTTGATCTAAAATCGAACACATTCGTCAGCCATTTGTTTTTTTTTGTAATTCATTCTGATTGCGTCTACTTACGCCCTGGAGAGTCTCACCACAGTCACCGCAACGAGGAGCCTTCACAGGCTTCTTTTCGTACTGGTAGACCAACTTGGCACCTAAAACAGAATAACCCGTAAGATTTCCATCCGAACATTTACTTTCTTCTCTCTTTTTTTTATCAAAGCTTACCGGGGGTCTTGACGACACGAACACGGTTGGAACGGGTGTTGTAGGAAAGGCGGCGTCTGTACGTGAGTCTTTGAGCCATTGCTGTATCGATTGACAATGTTGGAATGGAGTCGAATAATTTTTTTGTAGTCGATGGAAGTTGATAGAAGGCAAAGCAAAATAAAGGTAAATCATAATCATCCGTCAAAGGTTAGATTCATCCATCCTTTCTTGCATAGTAATTTTCTCTACTGTTTTGCTTCCTTACCTTACGATATTACACCAAAGCGGATGAGAAAGGGAACGTTCATCTTTGAGCGGTGTGTGGAGAACAATGCACGACCGGGCTGTCCGGACTTGAATGGAGGTCCGGCTAAATTTACCGAATCAGTCTTTTCTGCTTTGTACTTCCGCTGCCTTCCCCTTTCAGATAGTCATGTTCATGCTACGATCATCGTCTTCATGCATACTTCGACGTACCTTTGCTACTTCCGTCCCAGCCTGTACTGCAAAGAAGCTAAATGAGAACCGTAACATGGTGAATGGGGTATTGATCCCAGGTCAATACCTGCATTTCTTCAAGGACAACAAAAAAAGCAAATCCTCCTCCGCAGAAAATGTATTTTATTTTTACCTCTCTATACAGTACAAACCGTTGTCTAATAAAAGGCCATTAGACAGATTCCTTTGTTGGATTTGATCACATTCATACCAAAGCCCCACGTGCATTCGCGCAAAATGAATTCGATTCCTCACCTTCTAAAGCCCAGGAGCGCATGGCTGAAAGGATCAGTAGAGCCCTGAGCATGGTTTACTCTGTTGAATCACTACCGACTCACCTTATTACACCTTCAGCTATTAGAATATATAACGTAGGTTATGGATCGCGACGGCACATCTTTGTAATCTAAATGTCAATATGCTCTGTTTCTTTAGGTCAAGGTTTCCCGCAACCTTCGCCGATGCCAAATTTCCTATCAACCGCTAACGGCAAATGATTCAAAGGTAAAGAGCAAAGAAGAGCGAAAGAATAGCTAACAGGCCTTGTATAAAAATAAATAGAAAACGACTGTGCACGATGCAATACGAAAACATAACCATCTATTAGCCGCGCTGATACGGAGCCACGCTCAGATTCCACGGCCATTGTCCATCAAGTTTGTACCAGATTCCCAAGCAGAAGAATTAGAGTCAGTATATGAGAAGATAGTTGCAGAATTAAAATAGATCCATAACCGAAAAGGCTAAAGTGCGTAACGGAGTGTTGGTGAGAATGGTGTCAATCGCAAAACAAGGATTGTGAACGGCGTTTTGGATTGCTTTATCAATGAGAATGACAAAGGACTAAACATGAATATCATCTATGATATGCACGAGCAACTTGTCCTTGCTAACGATGGTCACAGGTGTCATGAACGTTTTTCTATCCATTTTTCTTGTCACTGTAAAAACTCCCTGCATTCTACGTTCTGCATTGCGTTGCCCTCACCTCCCAACAGGTCCTATTCGAAGACGTAATTTAATCTGTTTGACTGTAACGTGCAAGCACTCTGAAGTACTCCTGAAGAAACAAAAGATACATTTACCCTGCATATATGTGCACAAAGTGACGATCAGACCACTAACCAAGAATGTTGATGCTATCATGACAACCGACCATTGCGTACAAGTGACTCTCTGTTTTGCTTCCTAATCAGTGAGATGCCTCTGAAGAATCTCGACATAATTTTGTATATACACCGGTAATCAGAAAGTATCCTTTATTGAACGGCATCAACAAAAGGAAAATAAGAACTTTTTGCTAAGTCTCTGTGAATTATATCTTGTCGTTCCCACTTGCTACCACGTAACGGACAATAAGAAAAGTGTATTATATGGTTTTATCACCCAACATATTTTTACTTAATTTTCTTATTAAAGGAATCCAGCAGGACCAGAATAGAGTAGGATAAAAAGTGGCACAGTTTAATGCATTTTTCTTAAATCGTTGGGTCAGGAACGGCTTCGGCGAATCCAACTCGTCGGTGACCGAGATCGAAAATCTAAGACAACATGGTGTTTAGCCGTCTATGATATGAATGAGGGGGAACTGAATACTTGCGGTATAAAAGTTCTTCATAAACACATCTCCGAGAATCCAAGTATTTGGGTGGCTGCTACCTAACATTTGACCAGCAATACCCGATAGACACATAGCACTTTTCGGGTTCATAGGGAGTAATACATAATCCTCCGGTCGGATGATCAATGGAACACCGCTAATGGTTAGGACAAGCGGTTCCAAGGCGTGGACAGTATGACAAGGAATGGACCATGTAGTGTCTCCGTTACTCAATGCTCCCGGGATCTGTTTGTGGAATCGTTCGGCATCTTCGGGTGTGGTGATAATCAACGTTGTTCCTTTGCAAAACAGAATACTTTCAGTTTAATGCCATCACGCTCTGTCTTTTCTTTTTTTTTCTATCTCTTACCGCTGTCAATGATGGCATCACGACCATTGAACTCTTGATCTCCGTATTTAATATCATTGATCCGAACCATCCAGTAGCCTGTATCAATCACATCAGCAAAGACAACATCGCCTCGAAACCTATCCGGATCAATCCCGCCAAAGTCAATTTCGCCTCCATTCTGCTGGGTATAGATCGCAAACACTGGCTCGTCCAATAAACCCTGCTGGACCATGTTGTAGAACGGAGGAAGATGCGCCGAGGCGTCATCTCTGCTACCACCAAACCCACTGTTGCTCGTGCTGCTCAAATCAGCAAGGCCTAGACCAAAGATGCCGTCAAAGGGCGTGCCGACAAAATCGCGCGATAGACTTGTGGCTTCCCCAAACACCTGATCTTCAAGCATCAAGCCAGCGACGTTGATCGTGTCCCGTCCAAGCTTGGCCCGCACCTGACCTGTGCCATACCGCACCTCGATCTCCGTCTCTTCCTCTTCCTCCTCCTGATCCTCCTCCGTACTTTCTTCCTCAAAGCCACTGTTGTCCCCTAATTCTACATAGGAATGGGACCTATTATGCTTGAACTGACGATGACGGCTGCATACATCCTGTGTCGAACAATCGGATGACACAACCCAGATATCAGCACTGCCCGTGTCAAAGACAACGTTAAAAGGCTGTGCCGGCTGACCAATCGTGATAGAACCGTAATAACCTATCCATTCGCATCAAATTCATAGTGCTCTTTTTTTTCGTTTTTGCCTTTTTTTTTTTTTTTTTTTTTTTTTTTTTTTTTTTTTTTTTTTTTTTTTTTTTTTTTTGGTTTTGTTTTGGTTGTATGGGGATTGTGATTTTTACCACTGCCATGGCGGTAGCCTACTTGCTTCTCTTTGACTACCATGAATGAATGACCAATTTGTCCCATGGAGGATACTGCATCGAGATCTGTCGGAAAAGCTTGTTTCTTGAGGCTGACCTTGTGAGGTTTATGCTGAACAGGCTGAGAGACGATGCATTGGCAAAGAAAAAGTAGAACGGCAGATCGGATAAAAAACATGGAGGAATCGTTGAATGTCGAGACGAGATAATCTTTTTCGAAAGGAGATAAAATAAAATCAGTCGGTCGTTTTTTATGCTTTTAATGTTTGATTGTTACTCTTGTTCTTTTCCTTCGTTCATGTTGTTTGTTGTACAAGCGAAATAAAGATAGAAGTCCCGTTAACATATTGTGTGCTTAATGACAAAAATCATAAAACAAAAAACAGTACTCGAAAATATCTTTGCTTTGCTCCGTCCCTGTTCTATTTTCAATAGAAAGCTTATTCCTTCTAATTACTGCTCTCTTTTTTTGTAGCTATCGCAATATAGACCGGCTTGTTTTCTTCACATTTGTTATCGCAAGACGCTCAGTTCAATAGCCAATAATCCTCCATGAAAAAATAAGCAGCGGGAAGTTTTTTTATTGTTCATTTTGTATACAATTCTGCATCTAAGCGCGGGTGTTGGCGTGCTGCATGTGTGTATGCTCGTGAGAAAGACGGGAAAAGGGGGAAAAGGGTCTCTTTGTAAAAGTATAGACAGTGTTTGACATCTGCTGCCTTTTCTTTCTTTTGTTGTTATCCAACCGTGGAAACGTATTTAACGAAAGGGTTCATGGTCGTCGTATATTTTTCTTTTTTTTTTTTTTTTTTCAAAACTTTTGTAAACGAGAAGTAGTTGTAAGTCGAGGAAAGAGCGTAGGATGGTCGAGGGAGATGGAACCCTTATGTCTCGTTTAGTCATCGCCAACACCATATCGTCTAATGTAAATGTATGATTAATTAATTTTTCCATTGTTTCCCTCTGCTTATTCCCTCCTCCTTTTTTACTCAAGAAACTTACGTCTTCAATTCTCTTAACTCCTCTTCTTTCTTTTGAAGGTTCATCTTCTTGGTGACCTTGTTTTGCTGGTAGTATAAAACAATCAAGTATCGGCCAAGAATATTGAAACCCTGAAGGTGTTCACACGCATTCTTGGCATCAAAGATATCTTCATACACGACGAATGCTGTGCCTCGCGTATCGGATGCATTGCCACTGAAAACGATAATGATTACCGTTAGTACAAACGTCAATGTAATCATTCGAAAATATTTACACTCGGATTTGGCGAATGGGTCCGTATTTCCCAAACACTTCGTACATCTCTTCTGCTGTGATTTTGAACGGAAGGTTTCTAAACAGGACGATCCGTCTACATTCAGATCATGCATGGTGCAAGCAATTCTCATTTACCTTACAAACAGAACCCGATTGACTTCAGGCGGTAATCGTGCCTGAAAAATCAGAGTGCATTAGTCCAAAAAGCGTAATGAAGGAAGCAATTATCCCGTCAGAAACTCACATTGCGTGATGGATTCATGATCTTTCAATGCTTAACCACGGAAAGAGAAAGAGGACGGAAAAGGAAAAAGGATCACATAAAAAAGACCAGCGCTACAGGGATGACGTTGTTTCTTAGAATGATTGGTCGATAATCATTGCATGCTGATTGGCTAGACTATAGAGCATTATTAGCACCAAAGTTCGTTCCATGGTGTGCTCGGTGATTTCAGTTCGCTAATTTTTCGAAACGATCAGCAGGCCTATTGTATGCTCTGTTATCTTGTCGTAGGCTTAGCATACTCTTCCCTTAATTCAAGTATTACTTTTAGCTTATTGTCAAAAATGGTAACTGTCTCACCGAAAACTTATCAATATCAGAAGGAACAATGTCATATTCTTGAATATGATTTGTACGGGAAAAGACTCCAGCTTAGTATGTAGGACATGTGTTTTAAAAGCATTCTATACGAGACCAGCCCATGGAAAAGTCTATCAATATTATTTCAAGGCAAGTAATCAATGGCTTAAAGGACTTTTGATTGCAAATGGTGCTGTTACACTTGGTAGAAAAGTGAATCAAATAGAATGGGGTAACACAGCTAGAACTAGAAATGTGGAAGTGTTTTATAGATGACTTTTTGTTTTATTGGTTGAATTGTGTCTTTTTGTTCTAGATCCATGAGATGTTCATGATAACATTAAGATGGATATGTCTAACGTCATATATAAGAGGAAAGAAGTGCCGGACTCCATTCTTCAAGAGGGGGGTATTTCCCGTAAAATGGAATTTCCTTTCTTCCTTAGTTTGGACAGAAAGTGACCTTGTAACCTTCGGATTGGCACATAAAGGTACTTGTGGCATCATCATAGGCATAGCTGTAAGCATCAGGGCAACCGGATTTAACAGCCTTGGACAAGGCGGTGGGTTTACAGACATTGGGCGAGTTCAAATCACCCGTGCAGCAGTGTTCATCCGTGCCATACTTGGTACAGGCGCTCATGCAGCCGACTACTTTGCCATTTTTCTTGACTTCAAACCCTTCAGGACATGTAGGCAAAGAAGAACAGGTAGGGGAGCCACAGTGGTAAGAGTCATGGCGTTCGAGACCATAAGGCTTGATAGGATCAATCTTGAGTGGTAAGTTGTGACCATCGACAAATGAGATATCGTAGTAATCATCTCCTTTCTGGTCCGCAAAGAGGAACTCGGCGAGGGAAGCGGGTGCGCCAATGCCAGCATAGTCGCAATCATCACCTGCATCACAGACTTCTCTGGCCCAGACACGGCCTTTCCAGTGAGGAGCAAAGCGGAAGGTGTGCGAGCCGCCTGCAGTGACCTTGAGCGAATCACCGGACAAATGGCCATTTTCTGATTGACCGGCAATGATATCGTGATTGCAGTTGTTCTGAACAACAACATAAGGAGCGGGTGTAGCGGGGGCAGCGGAAACCATGGCAACCAAACCGGCGAGGAAGAAGATGGAGGAACGCATATTTAGGGAAAATATAAAGGAAGGTAAAGTGGATATAGATAAAAAAAGAAAGGGATGGGCTCTGTAAGAAAGAGAGTGGGATGGATATCGAGAACGATGCCCGTTTGGACGATGCCTTTATATAAATATTTCTGAAACTTCTATGTCTGAATCGCAGCAGAAAAATTTTATTTCAATATAGATTATCCAAAGGCACAGCAGTTCCATTGGATAAGTGTTTGTTTCAAAGGAATTTCTCCTCTTCCAATGCTTCTGCGTGCCTTTGGTTTCTCATCATCCAATTTCTGATTGGAGCAATGAGAGTGACGGTGAGCCTGAGACACATTGGAAAGAAAAGAGCGTACAGATAACGCGAAACCAGACCAAAGGGAGCCAAGTTTTCCACAACCTCTCTTCTTTCTCAGCAATGTCCGCCAACGTGGTACTTTATCTAACCATTCAGTCGTTCACATTGTCCTCGGTCCATAAAGAATGGATCCGTCAGGCAGTCATACGTACATTGGACCAGCAACGTCTTATCATTGTCATAACATGGCCCGAGACATTGGGCAACTACAACTGGCAAATCCTGCAAACATTGCTCGGTAATATTTATGTAGTTCAGCTCACCACAGCCTACGATCACGGCAAACCATTGTTTGACTGCAACATTATTCTCGAACCTCTCTCAGGCTACAATATCGCGCTGGAGTCAAATTGGTCCTCTGTCCTATGTTCCCAGCAAGGTTTGCTTATCTTACTGTCGTAACCCGGTATCAGCACCTTACCCATTGTCTTTTCTCCGTCAGATAGGCCGCAAATGGAAAATTGGAATAACCAACGTTCTACCGCGTCGTTGCCAACATGCTATATTGACGTCCTAGTAGCCGATAACGCCGAGACACCATTCACCGAGGCTACGGATAAGAACAATAAGCCTTGGGAGACTTTTCGTCATGTCGCTTTAGGAGGAACTTTTGACCATCTTCATGCCGGTCATAAGATCTTGTTGACGATGGCTGCATTATGCACCACCACTCGTCTCGTAGTGGGCGTTACTGGTACGAAGCTGTAAAGAGCTCCTCTATAGAAAGCATAGATGCCTAAACGTCATGGACACACCTTTCACTGTAGATGATGAAATGCTGAAGAACAAGAAATATCGGGAATACATTGCTTCGGTGCAAGATCGCATTGAAAACGTACGCCAATATTTACACATGATTAAGCGTGGAATCGCGTATGAGGTAGGTTTCTTTTTTTTTTTTTTTTCAAAAAGATAAAGTATGGGCAATCGGTATTCACTGATTTGCGAAGGTGGTTCCCATTTCGGACCCATTTGGTCCTACTATTACCGATCCAACCATTGAAGCTTTGATTTGCTCACACGAAACACTAAAAGGTGGCGAGGCAGGTAAGCTCAAACAGTTTAACAGAAGTCCTGTGTGTCGCTTCATTAATTTCTTCTTTCAGTCAATCGCGAACGCTCCAAACTAGATTTTCCAGCCTTAGAACTTCGCACAATCGATGTCATCGCACCAGACAATGCATCTGTCCAAGAGAAAGATATGATGCTCAAGATAAGTTCGACGTGGATACGGCAATATTTAGCAGAACATCGTGCATGATGTGATATAGAGTACATATATATTATATCGTTAGCCTTGATCAACATCATATTCCCATTGTTTAAAATCATTTGCGTTTTCAAAAAGCTCCGTTAATCTTGTGTTAATCTGTCCAAATACTTTCTGTAGCCTGTATCTTATCGAAAGTTCTAGTGAAGGTGGTTCTGCTTTGTTGACATCGCTGCGTTCTTCATTATCGGGTATATTATCTGCATCCTCCATCATCATCGAAATCACTCGACTATGTCGTAGCTTGGCGTGGTGAGAGTACAGATCTCCCGGTCGACGATGGGGTTGCGGTTTTGGTCGTCGATGTAGCCCATCGCTCAATAACTCGTCTTCGGTGAGTTCATCTTGATAGAAGTTGCGTTCCGAGAAGAATGTTTCGTCAATTCCCAAAAACCGTGCTAGTCGTTGAAATGATGCAGAAGGATTGTCCAAAAAGTCTTCTGTTCGCATGACGAAGAGCTGCGAGGATGGAAAGTTTTGAAGAAAAGGAACAAGAGCCGGAAGATACATGCCTCGAGCAAGTGAGTCCAATGTACGCTTTTCTAAGAAAATGAAAACAAAAATGTATGGATAGCTTAGTCATACAGCTAGCCATTCCGGTATCACTATGTTTACCGTGAGTCTGATCAGTCATGTTCCACGAAACTAGTGCAAAATATCAGTAATGGAAATAAATAGTTTAGTAGGGTTTCCCTTATTTTTTTTACCTCTGATTTCATGACTCTTAAGACATTGTACGAATCCTTCCCATCCAGATTGATAACTAGTGTGGCCGCATTGCCTTATCATTGATATTTCTAGGTCCACCTGTCTTTCAAATGATAGGGAGTTATTGCTACCTACGGTCAAGACATAGAGTGAATAAAATTAATCCGCTTCGGAGTACGTACTATACCTTGCTGATGGTATTGAGCATAAGCTCGATCGATCGGATCCCTCAATATGAACACCAACTATGTCTAGCGATTAATCACCGTATATAAACGTATTATGAAGGTCCTAGTACCTTGACGTGAGGTAACGTTTCCCTTAATCGACGGGCCGTTCGATAACTATGATACAAATAATGCGGCGCATGTTCTCCTACGATCATTTCCTTCTGTTCTAACATGTCTTCTGGTAATGAAGGAAATTGAGCCAGGTAGGATTCAAAAGCCGTGGCATCATCGAAAGCCTCAATATCAAACTCAGGATGCTTATTTAGTTGTAAAACCTGAGGATGTTGACTCAGCGTACGGAAGGCATAGGATGTACCAGAAAGCTCGCTGCCTGCAAAGATAAAGGACGGTACGAGTTTGGCACAAAGTCGCTGTTGGGAAGGACAGTGTCGTGGATAATATACTTTAGAGTTTTACAGAAAGAACTTAAGTTTCCGTGCTAAATCAGCAAGTAAAAACCTACGTTTGGGATGACCCACTCGGTCCATTTCATAACGCTGAGTTAGACTAGCTCGCCATTTGAAAGCTATGCGGCGACTAGTCATGGGAGCAAGCACGGATTCATCGGTGTCAAGTGACATGGAGCTAGCAGACATATAGAATGGAGCAACAGACGATGGTGTGATAGAGAAAAGGATTGTGCCCATGCAAGCGGTGAATAGTGAAAGGAACAGAATATGCCAATTCAAGAAGAATCGGGCTGGTCTAAAGTTGGCTGCGACCACAGTTGTCCAACGATTCATGGTACCCTTTCGATCGCATGCTCCAGCGTCATGCATTACACACTTCACAGCCAAGGGGCACCAAGCCAAAAGGAAAATTAGAAAGAGGAAATAGGAATACAAAAGCGATCCGTCGGCGCTTGAATGACCTTTGAGTGATCGACGCCCGTTTTTGGATGGCTATTCTCATCACACCAAAAAACAAAGCCTCCAATCACATTACGAAAACTTTAAATGTCAGCGCTTGAGATGGATCTGCAAGTCGCCAACCAGCCCAGCTCTCATATCACACAGATTGTCAAAAATAACGCACTCATTGTTCTTATGAAGATAAACGAAGCTACATTGTTGATGAACATGGTGGTCCCTGAGTCTATGGCACATGTCATTGTTGATTAAGTGTACACTCTTTGGACCGTTTGTTCAGTAAAACCTGTTGGTAAGTCTGCTTTTCATATTAGCATGAAGCGTAGGATGCCATAGTCAAAGAATGTTTTCTCTGCAGTTGTTACTATGCCAAAACCTAGGCCAAAGGCAACTATTGTCTTGGATTTAATCCTGCGTGTCTGGTGTGGTTCAATGTAGCCTGAGACTTTGTTTCGAGAATTCAACCCACATACGCGCCCGTCGCTCCGCGATGACTTGACAAAGCCTGCGATTGTGTTCACTTTGTGCGATCTGTCGTAGGGCAGTTATGGATCGAGCAACCCTACCGTGCCACGGTTGGGGTCACGTACTTTTCAGTAGCTTCCGAAACATTTAAATGCCTCTTTACAACTATATGACAGCGAAATGAACAGCATCTCCACTGAAGAGAGCGTTTGCGACATTACAGAATATTGGAGAGAATCTCAACGATTTACTCAAAGAAAAAGCTTAGGCCGATTTGCTCCTTTTCCAGTAAGAACAAGGCTCGTTTGACTTGCAAATAGCGAAATCATCGTAAACGTCGAAGAACAACTATAGCAATTCTACCGCTCGGATCCTATGGCGAGCAATAATACTCAGCGGGGATATGGGACTGCAGCAACTCAAGAGGAGAAAAAAGTAGTTGTTATGACTAGTTTGACATAGTTTTCGTTGCTAGCCGTCTGTAATCAGATACAAAATCTTCCCACCAAATAAATCCTTATCGTGATCGTTGATATCTGCAACAAATTACTTCAGCCTATTTTCGGAGCACAAGAAGAACTGCATATATCGTCAAAGAATCTCTCGAGCCAACCCAGTCAAACAAAACCTTACTATAAAAGCCAACTGTTCTGGTGTGCATCACGCCGTATTGTATTATTGGTGTGTCTAGAACAGAATGCGACAAACTCAGAAGCCAAGGGTTGAAGCCAAACGCTGCTCCCGCACAGATTCAGTATGCAAAATAACTGTTGTCGAAAGGCTTTTCGCAGCCTTCAATAAGTTGAAGTCAACGGACCGTTTTCCTGTGGCGGGAGCATGCTTACGCCATTTGACTTGTCATGGCACGCAAACATTTCTGAGCAAAACCTACTTCTGTTTTTGACAACCCGCGAGTTCTAAACAGGCTAATTGCGACTTTTGATTTTGAAAAAGAGTGTATATATGTTGTATTTTTTCTTTTACTGTGGAATTCTGTAAACTTATTCCGAGTATTTGGAAGTATCCACACCATGCTTGTTGTGGTTGGCAAAGTTAAACCATGGAATTGCAGCTAAATAAAGAAACCTTTCTTTAGCGACTTATTCTCTTCCATATCATCAAGGAGAAAAAGAAAGACAGAGAGTCCACTTACCAAACTTCAATTGAGCCTGTCGGGAGTTGCTAGCGGAAGCTTGCTGGACATGATCGGGCATCAAACTGTCACCGTACAAAGCTTGATGATCCTTGATACGTTGTGCCATTTCAGCCTTGTCCTTCTCCACTTCGATCGAGTTTTCGGTCCAACCCCAGAAACGGACTGACACCAACACCAGATAATTCAGCTCATGCTTCCTCATTTACCCACGCTCTCTCCCCTTTTCATGCCCTCTCTGTCTCTACACTTACGACTGCTATTCTGATATGCGTACAAGAATCCACCGAAAGCGCCAATCAAGGTGGCGATACGGAGTGGCAAGGCACCGTTACGTGCGGGACCAACAGGGTTCATTTTCTCTTTTGTTCGTCGAAAAAAAGCTGTTAGCTTCGACGTGATGCTTCTCTCCGTTGGTCATTTACCGAAACCAAGCATCAAGGCAGGGGCAGCAGCCGTACCCACAGCCATTGCAGCGTAGTCTGAGGGTCTAAAATAACGAACGACACGGAAGAAATGGGGATCAGTGTCAATGACTGGATAAGCGGTGTTGAATTGCTTCACGGGCATGCTGAATAGTTGACAAAGGTGAAAGGAGAATGAAGAAAACGATCAGCGTAGTGGGTGTAATTCGCCAATTGGACAATACGTTCAAGAGTTCGAAAAGTGGGATAATCGATACCGAACAGGATATATATAAAAAACAGAGAAATTATGGTAAGTTCACGCCAACCTTCTCAGCTAGCCATTCGCATAAAATGAACAGAGACACGGGAAGTTATCGAAAAACATGGACTTACGTGTGTTGACGGGTACGTGAAATAACAGCAACGCTTTTTTTTGTTTTTTGCAACAGGACTCGCTCACAGAGGAAAATTGAATCAAATGACGTCAACAGAACGATTGGAGGAGATTTAATCATTCCTTACCACAACGCCGGAAGAAGTCTTGAACACGAAGAAAAGCAAATCCCGGATCCGAGTCAGTGTACATCAGATGGGCTGCATGTTGGCTTTTGAACCACTTGCTTAGTTTAGCAGTGATATATAGAATAGTGGTAACTGGCTTTTGCACTCTATTACTCAGAAATTGGCTGACGCAGTGCTGTAAACCATAAATGACTCTACAATCTGATCCCCCTAAGCTACTGTAGAAATAGAAGTCTATTTTTACAGTTTGATGTTGAAAGCAGATGGATGCTTAAAACTTGAAGAAAGATATACCAATCGGTTAGCGATGGGTATTGCTGTAGTGTGAACAAGTATGGAATAAAAGACAACGCTTTCAAATACTAACTGATTTATCAAAAATGATTGCAAGTTTCCCGTCACTATTACGTTCTATAAACAATAAAAATCTCAAGTGCTGCATTTTATGGCCAGCAAAATGAGTAGCTAACTTTGTTGACGGGAAGAGCTGCATACGAAATGAACTACTATCAACCCTCCTTAATTTCACTCTCGATATCCACCACATGGTACGAAGTACACCGGCTTTTTGGGCCGCCAGTCTCGCCCAGCCTGAAGGCGGCAAATTGGCTACCGAATGGGTGATTGGCACGAATGAATTCAATGCCTTGATGACCAGCAGTATACGAATCGACAAAGCCTGCAATCCAGAGTGTGGCTCCGATACGCTCAATTTTGTGCTGGACCGACAGTCTTCGTTAGGCTGCAAGATATATGTGAATAAGGCATCTTGGGCGACAGCATTGGCACTTGCAAATGATCCCGATGGCAAGACTTATTGAAATGAAATGGCCGTCTTGCACAAATACACCAAGTTGGAACAAAATTCTACATGCCATCGATTTATAAGGCATCTCGCGCGGCCCCCCCTGAATGGACTACTGCAACAGCCATTTTCAATCTACACATACAGCACCTTTGTAGACGGAAGGACGACTGATGGCAAGGTTGCATCCTCTTTCTTCATGACCATGGCATTATAAGTGATTGGCGTTGATGACGACATTCTAGCTTTGACTCACAAAACGGTTCTGAAGTGCCACGATGAATCCGCAGTCGATGGCAAGGCGAGAGCCACCCTTGCAACCATTTTGGATCTTTTTGACAGCGATGACAACGACAGCACCATTTCCATTATTGACAACTCTGCCTTGAACGCGCAAGCTGAGGTTCTGGCCAGCCTCTTGTCATCATACCTGGCTAAGGTTAACACGTCCACTGTTGTAACCCGCGCTCCTTGATTGTCTATTGTTGTATTGATTTTCTTCTTTTTTTCTTTTAAGATTGATTCCCTTACGGGTGCTGGATAGTTGGAAAGACTTAAGGATATTTGGCAAAATAATATTTATTAAAGTTATTGAGAATAAATTGATAAAATAATAGACAAAGTGGTGAAACTATCTAAGATGGGGTTCTTTATATATTTTATGGGTTAACTGTCAAATGCCAGTTAATAGGTCTCCAGAACGATCTCTTGAATAGTCTCGAGGTAGCTGTCAAGTGGTTGTCTCACAGCATTATCCAATAAGGAAGTATCATGTAATTAAGCTGACGACATTAGGTGCTATCAAACATCAATAACTGGTCATTCTGGTTATCAGTTTCTATTAACCAATGTTTAGATTCCATCCCGAATAACTGGTTATCTTTTTTAACATTGAGACCCTCTATTCTAAGACAGGTTATACAGATTTGGTGAGTGCATCAGCCGTGGATGAGCGTGGCTCAATTTCAATTGCCGATGTGCTTGTATCGAGGGATCGCTGCGTTTGTACTCCCTCGTTACAGGAACAGTTTCTCAAGTTCTTTCTCGATATTTTCTACACCTTTCCATGATTTCGTCTTTCCTTGCCATCTACCTTTTCCTCCGCCCTTAACCTCCACCACAGTGGCAACAACTTTGGCCGTCTTCTGGATCATTTCATCAGATCCTCCTGCAATAAGGATAGGACCTCCTGATTTCTTTTCACCCGCTGCCAGTACAATCACTTGATCGGATGCAAGTTTGTCCTTAAGTGCTATGGCCACGGCATTAAGGTATTCCAGATCGGCATCTTCACGATACAGTAAACCATAGGGACGATGACCTAACCCTGTTAAAAGATCCTTGGCAGCATACTGGGCCAATTCGGTTATTAACCGCTTCGTTTGTCTAAAGTGTTCACGCGATTGAAGCTGCAAACGTTGGACATTCTCTACCAAGGTATCACCGGACAGAAGAGAAGTCAGTTGACGGGAAACAGAGTAGAGCTCCCCTGCTGTCTGAAGGACGCGTTGCCCCACCAGAAAGAATAGACGTGTGTTGCCGCCTCGGACCTTTTCGGTGTGCAATAACTTCAGACATTGCAGATGTCCAAGATGACGCACATGGGTGCCACAGCATGGATTCTTATCTAGATCGGCAATCTCGATCGTTCGCAGCACCCCACCAATATAATCCTCAGGTAAGGTCTCGACCGTTCTTCCATCATTCGTCTGCACATGCAATTTCACAGGCACAGCCGCTAAAATTTGCTCATTCGCTTTGCGTTCTACTGCCTCTAGCTGATCTGCTGTAGGCGGCTTGGATTTAGCGGTACCGAGTTCAACATAGCTCTTGGTCGCGCCCATATACCTGAGAACCACGGACTTAGAAACGAGACGCACTCATTGAAAGAATGGCAAGTCTGATGCATCCGTGCCCATTACATGCTTTGAGGATTACAACGTACCAGGATACCGTGTCGAAGAAGAAGGGTTCTTGTTCTAAAATTGCCGAGAGCAAATGTTGGCCACTATGTTGCTGAACATGATCCCTATAAAAGTTTGAATTTCGGGAGGAATTATTGTATCAATCAAACGGAACCGGGGATAGCGATGGAATAAAACAGAAAGATTCTTTCTTTTTACCAGCGACGAGCCCAGTCTAGCTTCACATGAACATCTTTGCTCACTTGCACTGGCTCTTTCGTGAAATGGACATGTTCCAATTGTCGGCGTTGAACATCGTAAACTTGCACGCTATCAATGAAACCAGTATCGGAAGGTTGGCCTCCACCTTCAGGAAACAAGACTATAACAGGACAATGGTATGAGAGCTTGAATGAAGGTACAACACGATCGCCCCAAGTGCTTTTCTTTTTATTTACTCGTGTCATGGAGTTTCACTTCGTAGAAACCTTCCTTGTTCGGTTTTTCCGAACAGGCGATACACTTTGTATTTAATTCGCAAAGATAGGTATCTCGTTGACAGGCTAGATCGCCCACTGGAACTTGTTTAGGCGACATACAAGGTAGTGTGTGAGAAAAAGGAAAACCTTTGTACGCCCAAAAAGGAAAGCAAGATCATTTAACCGGCCGGGTAACCCCGCAGGATCCCTCTTTGCCCACTGATTATCTGTGTCTTTTGATAAACACGCCGTATTGCTAGTTCCAACTACGTATTACGGAGTATTGCTTATCCGAATAACTTCTCTCTCAAAATGATCAATAAAATCTCTAGAATCGATTGAAGAGCTTACTGTCTTATTTTATCTGCATCTCCATTAAATAGGAGAGCAATACTACGACGTTCAAAGGGCTGTGTAGCAAGGCCGTATAAAAGATCTGGCTATGTAGTAGTTAAAATACTTTGGCGATATTCTCATTGATTGACATGCCTAAATAGCTAACAACATGTCGCTATCATCGGACGACAATCAAACTTAAAAACAGGGTTCAGTATACGGAAAACAAAGATGTACATATACATATTCATATGTTCATTGAAAAACTTTATACTCTAAAACTTCTTAGTATACAGCTAGATAAAAAAACACAAAATCTATTTACACGTTTTCCTGTGAATGCGATTGCTCTTCTTCGTCTTCGTCGGTATACTCCTTTCCTCTAAAGTCGCGTTTGCATAACGGACACTTGCGATTCAGGGCCAACCATTCATGCACACAATCTCTATGGAAATGGTGGTCACACCTAATGCAAACAAAGGGTAAGGGAAATGTTGAACAAAGCAAGAGGAATTGTAGTAGTTGTGCACTTGCCATAATTTACACAACAGCTCGCCGTGGGCGTATTCACACAAGCAAATGGAACAGGTTGCATCATCTTGAGGTATGGTTAATTCTTCCAGGGCCTGCTCTGGATCTTTTTCGTTGGGACGAAGCCATCGTCTCCAAAATTCTACTTTCCATGGTGATGACGAAGTGGGTTTGGTTGTTGCTGTTGCTGTTGCTGTTGCTGTTGTTGTTGTTGTTGTTGTTGTTATCGATGATGATATTGGTGATGCTGGTGGGGATGCCGCCGGTACACCCTCTGGAGCTTTGTATTTATACACTGGAATTTGTTGAATCTCATCTTTTTGACCACCTGCGGCCATATCCATCTGCAGCACACGCATGGCCACCAGGACACATGGCAAGCAAAAGATGACAGAGGCACAGAGCAAGAGGGGAATAAGAATAAGCAGATAACCCAACAATACCCATGCAAGGGTCGTGTAAAATAAAGTTGGTGCGGCGCGTGGACAAGTTTCAGAGGTAAATAGAAGATAGTTTCCGATGATGAACCATAGCACGGCAAAAAGATCCTACCGAAGAAAAAAAAGAAAGAAGAGCGGGTTTAAGATACGGCAGCACATAGAGGATATATCCTTTGAAAGCAAATTACAAAGGCCACTTACCAATAATGACTTGATTCTATGACAAAGTTAAGAAGGCGAATACAGAATTGATTAGTCATGTTTCCTCTCTCTCTCTCTCTCTCTCTCACAGAGTAATGTAGGAGTAATGTAGGGTTTTTTTATATCTACCTGTCCACCCAACCGCTTACGATGGTTGCTTGAGAACTTGATTGTTCTTGAGTATTCGCATCTTGATTACGTCGAAGCAAAGATCTATTGGATGGCGACAGATGCTGGTATAATAGAAAGGGGACGGAACAACCGACTCGAGCGACATAGACAATTAAAAATAAATCCAAAGGTTTATCGCATGTTTCATGGCGTGCCACAACAAGAACAGCAACCGTGGATGCTATCTTTTTAATTATTTGGAGGGCAAAGAAGGTTAATGTCGGGGGGTCCCCACTCGTCAAGAAATACAAAAGAAGAAAGCTTTCTATTGTTTTTTTTCTTTACCTGTGCAATGACGAGAAAGACCGAGAATAAAAGTAAAGCTTTGCTAGTGCGTGATATTCGATGCCATGCTTCACTGAGATAACGAAGCCAATTGGACCGAACTGTTCTCGAGGGCGCGGCAAGACCAGCTTGACTTGGCTGTCGGGACTCATGGAATGGTGGTCGTAATGGTGCAGCTGCTGGTAATGTTGGCTCACTTGGACCAGCTGCTCCAGTGGTGGTATCCATAACCGGCAGTAGAAACAAAAAAGGGAAAAAAAGGAGAAAAAGATAAAGGGGGAAGTGTGTGAACAAAGAGAAGAAAGAAGAAAAAGGTAAAAAAGGGAATGGAGGGAAAAACTCACGTTCCGAGGGAAATAGTCTTATGTACTAAATTACACTGTCTTTTCCTTTATTGAAGTTTTTTTATTACGAGTTATTCACTCGGTAAATAAGCGAGATGAGGACCACAATAATCATGTTTGCTTGACTATTTGTATTCTGTATGTCTTCTATGTATGAGGCTTGTCATACAATCTTTCTTCTTTCGTTGAACGGAAGATTTGCATAAAACGACCGATGACGGTGATCATCTTTTTTCTTGGATCTCCGCCGGGGTGGGACTTGCCTATTCTCATACGATGATTGCTCCGTACTTGTGATATATCGGCCAGGGCTGGTGAACCCTTGCGGCGGTATAAAGTGCTGGTGATATATTGACGAGGTTTGTGGTTGTGGTTGTGGTGGCGTGGGGGGCGGAGTGTAGTAATGATGTCTAGCCTGCATCGAGGTATTTGGACTTGTTCGCGTGGAGGTTGGCAACGGTGCAACCAATGTTGATGTTGATGCCCAGGAACAGGATGAGGATGAACACGATGAAGATGAAGATAAGGGTGACGATGATGGTTGCTGCGGTCGATCTTTGAATGTAGGAGCCACATAGGGCAAACAGACGCTGCTCCAATCGCCTGTCTCCCATAGCATGTGCACGGCACGTCGGAATTCTCGCCGGAGACCCTGCACGGACGTGTCATCGGCGGAATTACCCAGGTTCCGATCCACGTTAAATGGTTCCTCCACACATAACATTCGTCTATTGGGTCCTCGGTCCCAACCTTTTTCCGATTTATGAAGGTAGGTGCCATGTCTCACAGAAATCACTTGCGTCTCGTAATCAAATTCGTACGCAAATCTGCGAAAAAAAGCAAACAGTAATCCGCCAAGACTTTCCCGGTTATATTGACCAAAATTTCGTAGCGATTCCACATTATCATAGAATGAGGGGTCACATCCATCCACCATAGTATTAGATTTCACATGGTTGATGCGATGCAGTACAGGAAGGATGGGGGGATCCCGCATTTGCAAAAAGTTGATTATCATGCAAGTCCATGTGTATGTAGACAGTGTCCCACCATCCGCTGAAAAGAAAGGAAATAAAAACACTTTAGCTCCAAAATTCCCGAATGACAATATTTTTCAATTTACCTGCATTATTGATTGCTCTTTGTTTTGTCCAGTGTTTAATAATCATTATCAAAGGACGCACACGGGGATCGATGGCGACGTAGGTTTTAATCATATGAGTATTATACAGTGCAAGAGTGTTATTCACATTCATGTCGCAAGCCAGCTGCCTAAAAAAGAAGAAGAGGGTTATTGTGTGGGAAAAAAAAAAAGGAAAAAAATGATAAGCAATAACGACATCTATCCTGCCGTTTGTTCGCACCTAGAACCTATATAGTAAAAAAAGAGAGATGAAACTTACAACAATGGGTCTACACATTTTACAATAGGCACTTTGGCGCGAGGCACCGTATGCACGGACTGCATTCCATCTAATGTATGATTTGTTTAGAAAATTTTCTCATGAGCACGGTTACTTCATTTACGTTTTTCTAGCACCGTTGCCAAAGTGGATATAGAGTTTAACCCTGGCCACTGGGTTGTCAGACAAAGATCGACATCGGACGAACAAGTGCCTAGATCATTTGCGGATGACCTGCAGGAGATATAGAACGTGGTTTTGGATAAGTAAAAATGATTTGACAGCCAGTGTCTTTTTTTTTCCGTTTTCAAACCATACCCGAATAAACGAGCGCGTATGTTCCGCCCTGGCCACTCAGCATTCAGGATTGTTTCTATTTTCTTAACTAAAGTTCTGCGTCGTTGAAAGGTGTCTGGTGTGGGCAATAATTTCTATTCATCCATTAGAATAAATACAAACACATTCTTTTTCTTTCTTTCTGTTTCTTTTTTACCTCATACATGGAAAGAATGTCAAAAGATAAATTATCTTCTGCCCAGCGCGGCAATAGGAAGGGTACAGGTAAGAGTGGAAGGTCAAGTGTCGAATCGTAGGTGGAGGATGACACGTCTGTAGCTTCATCGGTGAAATTGTCCAAAATGAAGTCTTCGTAAAGGCGTGCGTCCTTTGTTGATGATCGGGTCATCCGTGATGGTAAATGAAACTTCTGGAGATCATGGTCCACAGAAAGTATCCGAACTGTCGGGTCATAAGACGTCGTGAAGGGTGAGTGAGCTAGCATCGAGAAAGAAGGGCAAAAGGAAATAGAAAAGGAAAGGGAAGTTAAAGAATTCTGATAGAGAAGAAAGTAGAAAGGTCGTTTATATTTGTGGGATGGAAAGAGCCAAGCGAAAGGGTAGTTGAAATAAGCCTATAAGATGGCTTTCTTTTATGTGTACTATATGTAAGTATGTGCGCCTTATTTGAATGGTTGCACCCTACCAAAAGAAAAAAAGTAGTTGGCTGCAAGTGAGATGAAAAGGGCCCGTGACAATTTGGTGTTCTATATACCTGTCATCCTTATGTTTCGTTTGCTCACGTCACACGGATGATAACAGAAAAAAAAAGTGCACCCGGAAACCGAAGCACTCTGATATGGGTGTTTGTCTATTGACTTGACCAATCATAGGATTGTTTCACGAAGATTTCGTTCTTTTGAGAGGTTCCCCCGATAGTTAATTGCCTGTGGATTTGGGGGGAGGAGAGGGCTCTTGAAAGTAGGTAATGAAAAATGATCGGCCCTCGGCTTTGTACAACAACCTGTACTCCGCCTTCTGCTACAAACAAAAGCAGCACCTGACTCGATGGACGATGTGCACTTGCATCCTCAAAAAAAAAATTCCCAGAACCAGATCTGTGTTCCAAATGAACTAGCTTGCATATTACAAAAGAAGTTACCCCAAAGAAAGAAAGGAGGTAAAGAAGTGAAAAAAGTTGAAAAGCAATAAGAAAAATGCTACTACCGCAGTCGCACGTGGCTCGTAGACACGGCTGTACTAAGAAAAAGTGCTTTTATCCCGTGGCACGTGAAGGAGGACAAGAAGAATCTTCAAGAATAAGGGGATTTTTACAAAACATCAGCAGCTTTTTGACTTCTTTTTTTTTCTGTACTAACTATGGGAAAAAAGGAGGAAAGCAAGAAATGTCATAGCGCGTCTTCTGGAAAGAGAAAAAAGAAAAGGCAAAAGATGGTCAACTTGTTCTCTGTTCATCGGCATGGATCGCCAGCACTGTTTGGGAAACGGTTTTCAAACCCCATCATCCCCTCTTATTGTACATGTTCCACTGTGATAGGGCTTTGTTATAGGTTTCTGAAAGAGAGAAGAGGAAGAAGGGAGAAACAGAGTCTGGTTTGATCACACAAACACGTCTCTTTTTGTTCTTTTGAGCAACACTGTAAAGTTTTATTTTTTCGTTACTTCCATGGAGCACATGCTAAGACAAAGTGCCACAATAGCAAATAGTTTGACAGGACGAACAAGTGTGGCAACGGGTGAGCCCCAACGATGGGGTTCAATTGATGTGCGTGTCTCTGAACCAGACCATGACCAACTTCATGAACCGGACATGACCAATTGGGGAGAAACAGAGCCATCTCCTCTGGAATACCAAGCATTGCGAGCAGCAATCTTGATGAAAGAAAAACGTGAAAAAGGACGCCGTCAATCTACTGTTATGCAGGAGCAAAAAGAGGATGAAGTACAAGAGCAGGAGAGAGATGAACTGCAGGGACAGGCTCCAGAAAGTATTGGTATGGAACGTTATTTCTCAACTGATTCGCAAACCTATGATATGGAAACCGATGAGATGATCAAGATAAGGAAAGCAGTGCTGGAGAAAGGATCCTATGCCAAATATGTAGCCCAATCGGCCCGCTTGGTCGATCAGACATTTGGTACAAAATCCGTCCGAAGCGGAGAAAGCACACCGCAGCACCCTCTTCGAAGGGAAAGCACTTGCAGAGGCATCCGATCCGCCTTTATGAACTATGAAAGAGTTCAAAAAGAAACTATTTCAGAAGAACCAGAGATAAAGTCATTAAAACAAGAAGTGATAAAAAAGGTCTGTCATCTCTTTGCTTTACTTATTTTGGATTTCTGCAAGTTTCTTTTTCTCCTTCCAACGTTTCAAATTTTTCAAACTTTTTTTTTAGGAACATAAACATTGGAAGTTTCGTCGCTTCGGAAAACGAAGGAAATGCAAAGAGCGATGGAAACAAACTTATATTGTTCCTAATATCCAAAAGATTGCCATGTCATCGCCATCACCACGGCAATCAATATCAGCCTCCTCTCTTGACTCTAAGAAATCAAATCAAAAAAAGGAAGATGTAGAACTTGAGGAACGGGTCCGCCTCACATTGGCCATTGCCGATTACCTTCAGAAACAAGCCTTTATACGGAAACTGGCACAGTCTCTCCTGCGGTATGGTTGTCCTTCCCATCGCGTACAGACGTTTATCCGTAAAATGGCCGTGATGCTCGACGTGGATCTTTCATTTATCTATATGCCCAATGTGGTACTGTTGAACTTTATTGACAAGGATGCACATACGACGGAAACGTATTTTATCGGAGAAATGCAAGGATTTGACATGCAACGCCTAAACGAGATATACCGACTCGATCAGCTGTTAATGGGAAATAAAGTAACCGTGGACGAAGCCCTGACCTACCTTAATTTGGTCGCGGATAGACCGGAGTATCTTCCGACATGGATCCGCTCGGCTTCCTATGCCCTCGGAGGATTCGCTTCGGCTATCATCTTTTACGGTGGTGGCTGGAAAGAGGCAGGCGTGGCGGCTGGCTTGGCATTGTTTCTCGCAGCATATGAATTCCTAACTATCGTATGGAAAGGCCTTGGCCCTCTTTTTGACGTAACAGTTTGTATCTTTATTGGTTTCTTAGCAACAGGTGAGTGTCAAAAGAAATAAAAACAGAAAGCAAAAGGGTAAGCGAAACAAACGTTTTCCCCTCTCTCTAACAAAATTGATTGTCTTTGAAGCTGCTGGACGTAGTCAAGTTTGTTTTGTACCGACAGCATTTGGTGCCGTTGTTGTGTTACTTCCGGGATGGACCATGACAAGGTACACCCAAAAAAAAAGTTTAATATTTTTTTGTCTGACTTCGGGATAAACTAGCGCGATCGTTGAATTGGCGAGCCGGAACCTTATCAGTGGCATCATCCGGTTGGTCTTTGCCTTGCTATACTCGTACATACTGGCATATGGTTTGACAACGGGACAAGGACTCTATCTGACGATAGACCGGAAAGCCAGTCTATACAATCCACCCACTTGCCCCAACGACGTGAACAGATGGTTCTATTTTTTATTGGTCCCGCTCTTTTGCGTAATTAATCCAATCATGAACTGCGTAAAAGCTTATCCATCTCATTCTGGCTTTCATTATTAGGTCGTTTTTTGCATCTTCATCCGAGCGTTTCCGAGTCGCTGGCCGAGAATGATCGCCGTGGCGTGTGCAGGCTTCGCAGCTTACTATGCCCTCAGTAATTGGACTCACACCACGGACGAAGTAATCCAATTTGCACCTGCATTCCTGGTTGGTTTGCTAGGCAACTTGTATACGAGGTTTTCAGGAAATTTATCGTTTGACGCCATCCTTCTTGGTGTAAGTTGACCTATCAACATTATCTTCGCCTTTCATATTCATGTTTCTTTAGGCCTTTATGCTGGTGCCGGGTAAATGGCAAAGTGCAGAAGAAAAAAGTCATTGTTATTCATCCATCTGTATAATGTAGGTTCGACTGGTTTGCGCAGCGGTCTTGCTTTCGACGACACTGCCGGTGCTGGGGGCGATGGTGCTCATTTTGCATTAACCATGATCCGAGCAGCCATCGGCATTGTTATTGGTCTATATCTTTCCACGTTAATCGTATTTCCGACCGGAAAACAACATGCGATCATCGGAAGTTTTTAAATTTGATGTCGTTGGGTTACATAGAGCTTTAGTACGTCGTAAATATTAACGTATACAGAAGATGCATTTCCTCTTTTCCTTAGAAGAACTCCTCGGCCCAAAAAGCAGGATTGTAATTCTCAATCAGATCTTTTTCGTTTTTATACTTTGCTTGCCATCCTTCGAATCCACCTCGCAAAACCTTGATCTATAATCCCGAAAAACACCATTTAGCGTTCCCATGTTTTTTCGTTATCGATAAACAAAGGATATTTTACCTCTTGATCAAGCTGATAGCCGCGCAGAGAAAGAGATTCCTTGTAGATACGAGCTGATTTCGGACCTACCATTTTCCCCCACATACAAAAGCCCTAAGAAAACCATACTCCCCCTTCTTTCTTTGCATTATTATCCCTTTCCCGTTTACCTCGAACCTGCGAAAGTGCGCAATGAAAATAGACCACTGGCACTTTGCTATACTCGGTAATCAACGTGTCCACATTGTCCAAGAGCGTCCCAGCAGGCACATTGATTGCTCCAGGAATGTTACCGCCCTTTTTAAAATTGTTTGTTCCAAATCATGTTGCCTTGTATGATCTGTTCAACAGAACAATGCTTACCTCGAAATCCTGGTCTCTCACGTCAATTACAACGTAATCTTTTCCAATAACTTTGGATTTATCACGAAGTAACGTCACAAGTTCATCGCTATCGGCGTATACTGGAACGGAAGACATGGCAGAGCAAAGGAAACGTGTGCTTGAAACGTCCGGAGAAGGAAGAATAACAATTTCAATGTCAGTTTGTCATTTTTCAGAGACCGACATACTAATCGCGCGAATCCGCATTATCATCCGATCAATACAGAACAAAGCGAGTCATAAAAGACAGGTGTATACTATGGTAAGTAATTACTTGGACGTAACCATGGTTATGCAAGGTCTCTTTCTTGATATTTCTCATCTAGAACCAACTCTATCCTGTTGCGACACGCAATTGGTTTGGAGACTAGCATTGTCGCCAAAGGAGTGCTTTGATACAGTACACTGATGATACCGAAAGTTATTTCATTGACTGTTGTACTCATATCCAATAAAACGATTTATTGACGATTTTTAACATTGTACGAAGAATAGTACAACTATAACAACTTGAGCAGTCATCGATCAATGGGCGATTTTTATGTGCTTAGCCAGGATATCCTTGCGCATATATATTCGGTGGCAATGCTGACATTGGAATTGCTTAGGTGGGATGCCTGTTCTCTTGCAATGATTTTTTGACTCCAGATGACGATTGTAAACCCACCGGTTCTTGTAGCATAGCCCACATGGAACACAGTGGTACTGCTGCATGGCAGATTGACCTCGCTCTTGAGGTTGGGTAGATGGACAAGTAACTGATGACTGGGAGTGTTCGAGAAGTGATCCCTCGCCGGATGACACCATAGAAGCGTTTGAAATATACGTTGGCTCAACCTTGGAATATTCAGGAATGGATGTTTCGACCTGATAAGGTTGAAGAGCGCAAATTGTATATAGAGTGACAATGTCTTGGTCACTTGTACGCATAGAGTACTCATCTATGGTTGAAGCTTCCTCGGAGCTAGCAATACTTGCTGTGGCTGCACACTCCATTGCTGATGTAAGGTTTGGATCGTTAGCAAGCGAGTAAATAAATTACTTTTTAGTAGGATCTACCTTCTATTTGAGGAGAAGGCATTAACCAGATTTCTTGATAGGCTTCCACAAGGTATTGTTCTGGAAACCACTGTTCTATTGAGAGTTGTTCCTCGGTAATTCTAATTTCATCCGTAAATCCTGGCAAAGCTGTAAAAGAATGAACTTGCTGATTAACTGGATCTGTGCTGCTCGGATAGAGCAGCGCCTCTGTGGATCCGTCAATGTTTGTTAAACCCCCAGGATATTCAGAGACATTTGCATAGCTTGATTCTATGTATGGGATTTGTTGCACCATATTAATGTAGTCTACTTGCTGGCGCTCTCTATGTGATAGTGATAATTCCAATAACGCTGATGGCAATATTTGATTATCCTTGTAACAACAAAATTAACAAAGACATGCGTCTAGGTAAATGACCATTTACCATTTGAGCGGCTCAATTTCCTAGGTTATCTCTTTACAGGTGCAGGACCCAAAATTGCTCCAAGTTAGAGACAAAGAAAAAGTGAATGCAAGCGTGAGATGAACACATTGTTGGGACTCCTTATATATTTGCCTCTGATGAGCAGATATTATGACCGAATAATGCTTGTCTGTATACTGTGCACCACTACATAGGATAGCCTAGGATGGACGGGGACGGACGAGGATGCGTCCTCACCAAGGCGAAAATTAGAAAACACCGACATGGATATTTGTAGCATAGCCTAGGATGGACGGGGACGGACGAGGATACGTCCTTACCAAGGCGAAAATTAGAAAACACCGACATGGATATTTGTAGGATAGCCTAGGATGGACGAGGACGGACGAGGATACGTCCTCACCAAGGGGAAAATTAGAAAACACCGACATGGATATTTGTAGGATAGCCTAGGACGGACGAGGATATCCATCACCCAAGGCAAGAAATAAAAAAAAGAAAGGGGAAGGCATGAGCGCTTTGTCACACAAATAAAAAAAATCAAGAAAGCTGATGCTATAACAAACCATAGTCTTGGCTAAACTCACCACCACCTGCAGAACTCGCAATGAAATAATCATGCTCGGAATGGCTGAAGGTAGCTCGTATTCACCATCCCCTCGTCAGAGAGTACTACACTTCCCAACGTAATAACAATCAACGATGGTTTAGGTTCGAAGTTTGGTACAGGATCTTCTATGTAAGCTCTTTTGTAGAGGATAGTATTCGACGACGATTCACACGTACATCAACCTAAATTTGACTGCGGAGATGAATAGCAATATGTTCATGAGCTGTGATACTACTTCGTAGTAAGGCATGGTTTGCTTATAACCTTATCATATACGACATAACTGAGTCAACCACTTTAACCAACGCAAACAGAAAATATCATTGTCCATTGGTGGAAAGGGCATATTAAAAAATACAATGGCTTTTCATATGTGTTTTTGTTAACGCACATAGCAGCAGCTTGATAAACGGAAAGAACAGGAGTAAGGCAATCGATGACCGATGACTTCAATAACACGGGTGGCAAACTGGTTTCCATTGCCCGCTAAGATGTCAAATGTGAAAGATACATCTGAAGACACTGAAAGAAAGCAAGATGCGGAAAGTAATAACTACAAAGATATACAATCGGTCTTTATCCTTCTGTTTTCTGAGTCCAAGCTATTGCACTTGAAGGGTTACATCCGGCAAAGTGCACCACATGCATGATAGATATAAATTAAGTTTGCTGGTATCACGCTAAGCCGTGGCCTGGCATATAAAATGACGCAGCCTTCGTTATCCTCCTTTTCTTTTCCATTGTTACCAGAAAATGTATCATTACCGTACGGACAGCGCAGAAACTGTGAACCTACTACGAAAATTAGTTGCAGATACGGAGGAAATGAGGAAAAGAATGGATCGACAAGAAGAGATTTTGAACAATCTAGATACTCAATTTAAAGAGTTGGAGAGGAAGATGAACAGAAATCCTGAAAATGGCGAATCTGGGAGTTCTGTTCCTACTACTAGAGAAACAAGATCGGTACCTAGACCTACAAAACTTGATCGTATCAATTGGGGGCATATTGAGGAATTTGGGATCAAATACGGTGGCCTTTCTAGCCATGATGGTTCTCTGCAGGCCGCTAAACAGAATCTGGAACGAGCAACAAGCATAGCAAAAGCATATTTGGCGAATCAATATGATATTGAATTTGAATATAGATTTGTTCCATTGGTATCCCTTGGAGTAGAATTCGAAAAAGCAATCGATGTGCTGGAGGATGAAGCAGTCAAGGCAAAACCGTGCATACCTGTGAAGATGGCTGCTGGCTCTTGGATCGCCAGACGAATGCTCGAAAGAAGCTGGAACTATGAACGTCAAAGGGGGCGGCGAAAAAGAAAGCGAGCTGGTAAGCATGATCAATGAGGTTTGCCAGCAGTCCGTACCGTTACCGGCTTGTAACAGCAGCGTGGACAGTCCATAACTTCCTTAATTAGAAAGAAGTCCTTCCAGTACTGTGAGAAATATCTCTACAAGTGATACCTCTACTAGCCATGAGGGCATAAACAATCACAAACTGATGCAAGCAGAGACAACCAACAGCAGTCCAGTCCCGATTCAAGGTCTGCAATTTCCTGATCGCCTCAACCACTTGCGAGACCTTTTAGAACGGAGGTACCCTGTGATAAATAAGTTTAAAAGTAGCACTAATTACAAACTTACCAAAATTTTCAAATTAGCTTATTGTCTAATTCAAATTGAATTAGGCAGATATCATGTAATAGAAATTCGATAAGCTATGCTTTATTTATTCAAACTATTTTAGCTAGGAATATGTGATTCAAATCAAGATAACAACGTTTTATGATCTAAAGAGGAACCTTTTCGTGCTACCAAGGTACTTTTCACGTGACCAATGTAATTTGCATATAAGTCACCCAGTTAAACAAGCTCACTGGAGCTTTACTACCGGAGTATGGCCGGGCTTGTGACTGCGGGTAAAGAACAGCTGATATGAAAATCCCCGCCCGAACAGCCAAGCCACCTGGGGAGTATCTAGCTAGGTTGGCTATAAACAAAGATGTATAACATATGAATATAAAAACTAAATATCATTTATCAAAAAAAACGAGTTCTTCCAGTAAAATCAATATAGCCTTTCGGTTTTGAGCATTCTTCGATCAAGTAGCTTTTATATTTTCAAACCCCGCTAGTCAGTCATTACAGGGGAGAGCATATAAAACAGAGGTACCTGCATAGAGGTGCGGAACACCAATTTAGTGCAGAGCAGTCCACCAATTAGTTTATCAAAAACAGTAGAAATCAGACCAGCGGATGATGGCTTGTTCACCGGACAATCTGCCGGACATGTGACTGAGGTACATACTCAAATTAGTGCATGATACATAACCAAATTGGTTTAATTCTTCTGAGCAAATTGGTTGTACAATCTATGGTGCATCCAGACTAGAACCGTTACAAACCTTTAATTTGTTCGAAATTTTGTAGGATTTCAATTTCCGACGGTTAAATGAAGTACCCGGTTATAGGCAGCAAAAAATAGCTGTTTAATCATATAATCCAATTCGCCTATGCGATTTATACTTTCTATTGGTAAACTTCTGTACTGCCTGGTATGCTTCTCTTCCATCATCGATCTCATTGTTTGCTTTGATGTACTTCCAGCAACGGTTATTGAACCGACGGATCTTGCTTGGTACGGCATTTGGTGGTGAAACAGAATCCAGAAAACCTTTTAGTTTATCTTTGAGAGCTGTGTATGAATAGTCGCACTCTCTTCTTGCAATCACTTTCGCTGCTCCCCAGTATCTTTCAATCCAGTTAGTTTCACAGTGATACTTGGGATAGAGCTCGAATATATGACCTACTTTTTCGGTTTCTTCATGGAGCAGACATTTCTGCTCTAAGAAATCGGGCTGCGCGGCCAACATAGGCGTTGGGCAACAAGAGTGGTCTGGCGACTTTTTCCTGACCACACTTTGCTTTCCATCTTTTTCCTTGTCTTTCAAACTCTTCCCAAAGACCTAATCTACGCTCTTTCAAGATTCTTCGGATCCCTTTGGCCTTCCAGACATGTTCTTCTCGGATCATGTTTGTTTTTCCCCGCCGAACTTTCCTAGTTTCACATCTGTAGAAGCATTGCGGAATTTTTTCCCCTTCGTGAAGAAACCATCCACCTCGCATTGTCCGTGGCTCGTTGCGGGCTAATTCTTTCTCGTTTAAAGTCATCCTAGATACTACAAGAGCATCTTTCCCATATGCTCTATGATTGGATGACTGATCGAACAGAAAGATTGCAGTGCAGTTCTCGTGCAAAGCGTTAAACAATGGGATGGCGTCATTCTGCAGTTGTTCCAACAAATGGTTCGCTGTCCAATATCCCTCTCGATTGCTGCCTGCATAAAAGAACGTACCGGACGTCCACTCTCCAATCCGCATCGTTCCATGGCACGGACACTGGAACTCACTAACCATAATAGAGCGTCCACGAGTCTTTTTCCTAATGATACTTTCGCCTTCATGTAGCCATAAATCTTCTTTAGAGTCATTGCTATAGAAAGTTGACTCATAATGTGTCACCATCACAAGTTTCTTGCCACCGGATGGGATCTCTGGCGATTTGATGATCTCTACGTTCTCGTCATCATAATCATCCATCAGAGTTTTGTATCGCATCATTCTAGCAGCCCATTCCTTACGATATTCTACTACTTCAGGCTTTTCATGTCCGTCAAAGTAGATATCTTTCTTAACTTTGCCGTACGAAAATCCCCATTCGACCATATATCTGGCAATTGTGCTTTCACTAATGGCGCCAGGCATACCTATTTTCTCAGCAATGATACGGGTGTTATATGATTGGCAATGTCAGCCAAAGATTTTTTTTCGAGTCTGTAGACAGTATATAGTCTCAAGAAGATCTGCGAACATCTTCGTCACTTAAAAGCGAAATTTGTTTAGCGTGTTTCCTTTCTGATGGGGAGATATACTTCCGAATTGGAGATATTCCTTCGCCCATGCTCTTATAGCTGCAGCACGATAATGTTCTGATGGCTTCACCCAAGCCTCTACTGCAGCCAATTTGGACGCTTTCATTGTTCTGACCTTTTCAACACCATGTTTAAAATAGACTTGAAAGGCGCGATACTTTGCACGTTCGTAGTCTGTTGTTGTGCTGTTGACTCCATGGAACTTTTTCATCTTCGGTACAACGAACTCTGTAAGAATATCATAAACCATCTTGATTGCTTCGATTTCGTCCATATTATTAGCATCATTTTCCTCTTCTCTTTCCTCGTTGGCATCTGATGTCGCTGGCTGGAAGAAATCTGTCATCTTCATACTTCCTTTTCCTTTTTCTTCAGCTTTTTTTTATGCTCCCACTGGGTAGTTCGCCCTTTCCCTATGTATTTTCCTCTTCCAAGCACATTTTTATCCCATTTGATGCCGTATGAAATCTCTCTTTCAAGATCGACGCGTTCCTCTTCACTTCCTTCACGCGTCGCGAGTATCTCAAAGTCATTTTCTTCACGATGACTGCTTGTATCTGTAGAATCAGTTGCTACGAAGGTTCCTCCAACTCTAGTTTGTCTTCGGGAGATTTTCTGGCGTTTGGTAAGTGGCGGCATAGCGCGTGATTAAGTGAATGAAAAGGGAAACAATGAAGAGACGCGTCTAGAGAATGCGGAACAACTTTAAGCAGCGCGACTATATGTTACACAATGCCTAAAGCTCATGTTCGAAAATCTGGCCAGGATTGTGTTTCCCTGCTTAAATTTTGAAATACCGCAAAACTTCAAAGTGAATATTTTCACAATCTGTCCCGTCACATCTCTTTATTGACATTTATCTAATACATTTGACGGATAAAAACGTAAAAAAAAGGTGACCTAAACTTTTTAATAGCATTTATGTTTTTAGCTTCGGAGTCTGTAATTTTTAACGGTTCTAGTCTGGATGCACCATACGGGAACGGATATCATACCGGTTGAAAATAGATAATGGGATAATGTGGAAACTCTTCCCCTATTGTTGTGCAGTGATTATGGTATTTGGTACACTCATTTATCTGAGTGCTAAGGAATGTAAAGAGCGAACGCATAGATGATGAAGCTCTTGAAAGGAGGTGTTCTGTGAACTCTATCACATCATTTGGTGTTCTACCAAATGTTGTGTTATCCCAAACGAATTGGCGAAAACTTTCTGAGGCATGTAGCCGAGCTGTTTCATCGTTTCTGGCATATGAGATGTACGTGTTGAAGTGGATTTTGTCGAAGTTGTTCTTAAGGTAAAATATTGGCGCATAGTTGGCCGGGAAAATTGCCTGAGCCAACTATCTCCATGGGAGCCTCTATATAGCAAGAATTGCTGTGGTTCGGATTTAGTTTCAGACAGTAGCTAAAAGGCCGGTTGATCATAGAGGCACTGTTACTAGTAGTAACTTCGGATGCATCAGGTAGCAGGAGAGTGTCTTCCTGCATCTCTATGTCATGCTCTATGTTTGCTGATTCATCATCTGGATACATCAACATACAGGTTTACTTACTTTCAGCAGCATGTTTGCTCGTACCCTTTGTCTTTCTGGTTTTATTGCAGGTTGTTTTTTTTTTTTGGCTTTTTTAGTGTCTTTTATGTTTATGAGAGTCTCAATTGCGTCTGGTGCTCTCCCATCGTTCACCTATTTGTTGTCTTTTCTCTTCTTCTTGTCTTTCTTTGCAGTTTTTCTTGTTTGGATTGCCTTTGTTTGAAGAAGGTTTCCGTTTGTACCGGTTTTCCCCTCCTATTCGAAAGTGCTCGAGTGCATTTTCACCGTTCTTGATGTACTTTATCAAGGTCTCGATGTCGGTCGCGATTGGTCGATCATTGCCCTTTTTTATCGAAGAAAAATGCGTAAAGCTGGTTATGGAACGATTCCACAGCGTTACTAGTGGTCGTGGAATGATTCCATACGGCGCGTTACATTTTACTTCCTGCAGGGAAAATCATGCTTCGGATTTCACGTCGCTTCCACCACTTTATCCAGGCTTTTGCTACCGGAAATTCTTTCTTAATCATTTTGCAGATTGTCTTAACTGTTATTTCTCTTCTGTATATCGTAGAGAATAAACGAGGTTTGTAAACCTTTTCTCTCTTTCATCAACAATGGAATGATTGCTTGTCATTCTAGTAACAGACTGAATGAAATATTTGAAACAACCTTTTAGGTACTTCAGACCATCATCCTTTCCGCTCAAATGCTTATATGCCTGGATAAATCCCTTAGACTGAGCTTCGGAGAAATCCATCATCACCCCGAGAAACTCATCTTCCTCCCGGAAAGTTATCCCATAAGTAAGGAATAATGAAGTGAAAAATTGCGCAAAGTGTAGCGCTGATAGTCCATCAATGACAGCGGCATAACAGACCACATGCCGGTCGAGTTCCTTACAGTAAATAACCGCGGTGCAGAGATAGTAGCCTTCTTTGAACGCTTTAAACGTCACGTCCATTAAAAATCGGGTGATCGCGAAAGTTAGCAAAACGAGCGACAGTTGGGGATCGGAAACAGATCACTGTTGCATTCTTCATGAGATTGCAACAAGTAAAGTAACCTTCGTGCCTGGTCTGAAGCTCGTGGAACTGTTCAAACAAACAAGGCTGGTTCAACAGGACCTTGTTCTCCTTGAGGATCTTTCGTTTTCATAAGCTGTCCTGTCCTTGTTCTGCAGGATACTGTTGATTTCCTTGACATGGTAGTAAACAGCAGAACCCTTATGCATGCCAACAACCAGAGGTTTTGCTGTCACTGTAGGATTCGACAGCACCATGCGCTCGAGTTGCTCATGACTATCTGTTGTTAGATGCTTAGCTTCATAAGTGCAATGCGAATGCTCGTCTTGGCTGACGTTTTTGCCAGGATACATCTGGCAGACGGCATTCGCGAAGCGAAAGTGAACTTTAACCTTGCATATGATACGTCTCAGTTCTTCCTTGCAGGAGTTACACCCAGCAAGACATTGTGACTGAACCAATGTCAACGAGTGCCGAGGGCGAATATCGACATTAAAAAGCATGCAGTGCACGTTCTGGCATCGAACGCTCCCCATACATGTCTTCGTCAACATTCTTCCTCCTTCGATTAAGTACCCATTCTCACGCTTCATGCACCAACCAATGTCGACATGGGTGTCATAACTGCCATTATGGTTAACAGTAACAGGAACTTCAATCAGTCTGTTGGCCGCAGAAAAGTGAGGAAACGAACTCAATTTTTCGGAAATTCATGATCAGCTGGTAAGTAGAGTGCAAACAGTAATAACAATATCTCGTTATAGAGGTACTCGCACGGTTTTTTAATAACGATGTGACAACTTCTTTTGTCTGGCCCGGAGACTGGAGGCGTGACTCCAGGTACCTCGGCTTTGCAGCCAACCATGCCAGGACATCGATTTCCTGACGAATCAGACGAAAATTTCCCACAGTGATATCTATATAATGGAAAAACCTTCCAATCAAAAAGGCTAGATAAGAATCATTTACTGCAATAGAATATACCATTTTAAACAAGTTGATCCAATAAAAAGTGCTTAAAGAAAGGAATATGGTCGAATGATATAAAAACATTAACCTCTAATGCATACTATTTAATCTAAGAACTTCAATGTAAATGGTCTCTGAAATATAGCACTTAATCCAACTGTTGAACGTTGGGGGGTAGAAAAGGTAGTGCAATTTGCATTCCACAACCCTCTGAAGAGATTCTATCACGCGGTAGAAAAGCGGTACTAAGGTGTTGGAAAGGTGGTAGAATCTCTTTTTGACTGCAGTGTAAAGTTGTTCCACACCCAATTCATTTGATCATCATCAACTCAATAATTCGCCCACAGGTCAACGGGCAGGAGCATTGGAGCGAAGGTGGAGAGCTTTACAGCGCGGTTTGGCCTCCGGATCGATGCGAACATCATCGTGTCTGTATATAAGCGCCCTCAATTTTTACCATACTGCTCATTTGGTGCTCCTGGACGTCTTCTTCCCTTCTTTTCTCCAGAAATTGCATAAGTAACGCCTCCGGGCGTATCCGTGGCAATGATTGACGATACCATCTTTCAATAGCAAGCCCCCATAGTTCGGGATCGTAGCCTTCTGCATAGTCGCTGAGCCAGAACGTGGTGGTCGGTTGTTGATCCATGATTTGTCTTGTCTGGAGGAGTTGATGCATCACTGATAGCCTGTTGCACTATGGGATAGAAAAGCTGCACACATCGCAGGAAAATTGCATGCCATATAAAGTGCTACTTCTGTCAGATTTGCGCAACTTTAAATTTAGGCGAGCCATGCGGCGTCTGTACAAGTTGTATGCGATTTGTACGATTTATGAGTCCTATGAGACTGTTTTATCCCACAGTGACATATAATTGAAACTCGATCCAATCAATGGAACGTGCGCCAACTAGACTAAGGAAGGGAATCTGCGATCTATAAGCTGGTAATAGCATGATCTCAATCAATACGCATATAGGTTCGAAGATTTTCGCCAAGGACCGGATGGCGTTGTGTGCTCAATTTATTCCATGGCTTCCCCTTTTAGGACAATGTTGGAGATATGAATGTATTAAAGGATGTGAATCGTTTTTTGCATGAATGGCGAAGCATAGGATCAATTAGATGCATCTGTTCGAAAACGAAGAAATTCGTACCATGAAGGAATTGTAACGCCTCGAATAGTTCAGGTTCTTAATTTGTACTAACTAAGATATTGGCCTAGTTTTTGCGTGCAGAGTCTCTTCTTGCATCATCCAAAGCAGTTCTAACCACTGGCGATCAATGAAACCACTTTCCATAGCAATACTTCCCGTAGGCTCGGCCAGTAAAACTTCCAAGCAATTCCGCTTTGACAGAGCATATTCTGCCGCACATGTGTGGTGTATACAGTTTTATAGCACATTGCCATCACGGCAAGCTGTCACATGTTCTTGCTTCTGTATATGGAAGAATGATATGCTTGGTTTACTGTAAATGCTGGAATATCATTCTATAGCGTTGTTTCGGCAGGGCACCATTAACAGACATTTGTCTTGAGGGTTACTCTACATGCTACCCTTCTCGCAAAAATCAAATCCTCTGCACAGAGTGATACAGCAAATACCATATGTTCTTTCTGCAGAATCTCTCTCTGCTAAAGTTCTGCAAATAGCTTAACCTAATCCGATAATTGCAAACAAAACCAAGGTTGAACAGGTTTTTTTTAGCACATCAGTGCGGAAATTGAATCTCCTTAACTCAATTCCCCCGGTGCTGTGGTCTCCGAAAACGTCGCATGGCCATGATTGTGTTGAGCTCTAGAAGGCCGTCATTATATAGATTAACATGGCTAATCATTCGAGTTTCTTTAATAGTCAAGCCCTAAGTTCAGAGCGTAAAACATTGCTATATGACCCGCGAAGGAGAGCTGATGATGAAAAGTTTCACCATAATATAGCTCAATTGCCAATCAGGTGGCTCTCATTTAAGTGCTGCCAGCTACAAGGTGTAAAGATCAACAATCACACGAGAGCTTTATGGACTTTGATAGCTTGCCATCCAATTGACATTCAAAAATGTTACGATCAATCGGCTTCAATACCAGATACCCCAAGACAGTGTTTCTAGGAACGTGATTGCAAGAGCAGAGGGAAGTTTCGGTTATATAGATGAACAAGATATATTGGATGCTTATGCCGTATAGCTTATCTTAATTGGACGGGCATGTTCTAAGCCAGGTATACAACCAATGAATTGTGTCATCCCCAATATGTCTTTAATGTTCCAATTGGAAGCATTCATGGTTTATTTTGGTAGTTATAGGACAAACATCAACAACGATCCAAAGGATCATATTGAAATGCCATCCATCCCGACTTCAAGAAATTGTTTCCATAAATACTACTTCCTTTAGGTGCTGATTTTCCCAACCCTATATTCATTGGGTTTGAATTACTATCATATCCGTGATTCGGATAACGATGGATACGCTACTCAAATTCCGTCATGGTCTTGGCATAGTTCATTGGTAACACTCCCATGCATCCGCTTTTATGCCAAGATCCCATAATAGTATTATAAGTTGGTTAGACCAAACCTACATCAATGATACGAGCTATGATCAGTGTATACCAAGTGTTGCAGCAAGTTGCAGCATTAGAAACTGTGCCTCTAGCCATGTTTGATGAGCAGATTGTCTGATTCTCTTGCATGACCTAAGGAAACAAAAAGATGTAGAGTAACTGGAGCGTGCGCCATGTTTGGCTCTCTGATGAAGCGATCTGAATCAAATATATGGAAAGATCTTTGATGGTATTTCAAGCTGACTCATTTCGTACAAAGTGGTTATTTGGGATTTCAAGCTAAGGGCCCAATATGGTGTCGAATAGAGTGTGGTCGGGGATCCTGAATCCAGCAAATTTGTCTCGACTGCACGTTAGCTCGAACCTTGGGGCCTGGGAGATCCGGGTATGCCGATAAAACTATTGCCGAAAAAAAATTCTCCGGTCAAATCACTTGGCAACGAGCAAGCCAAGACAATTTCGTACCGATTCCAAAACCAAGAGAAACGAGAAAAGGAGTGATTGTAGCTATTTTCTGTAATGAATCCCAATGCCCTTCTATCTCCCTGCTAAATCAAAGGCAATTCCGATATCAATATGAAATAACCCAAGTTTGTTTGGTCGCGGAGCAACAGTGCAGTGGTTGCACAAGGTTAGATCAGCACAGAGAGCGAGGAGGAGAGAGAAAGAGTGAGTGAGTGACATGGAGAGATAGATGATCAGTGATACTTAACTTTCTACATCACATTCAACGTACTGCATTTAGTGCAACCAATGCGCAGTTTGCATCGCTTTATGTATTTAAACTAACTGGATAGTGATAGATCAAAAAGGACTGATAACGTTTTCCATTCATACACATATACATATTACGATTCCCAATGTGATAAGTGAGCATGCAATGGATGTCACGGAAGCAGCAAGTATAAGCGCTTGTACCCCAGCATTCAGCAGTGCAGACCATTTATGGACATTGGTGCTGAGCAATGTCCTATTAGGTTCTGACTGCGTAGATAAATCGCAGTGTATGTTTTCTTAATTGAAATATTAAAAAAGAGCTCAGCACATAGGCACCCTTCAAGCTAGTTATATAAGATTACTATTTTTTGTCCATGAGGCTGGACATCATTTATGCAATTTACTTGTGATTGGATACTTAATTATCCATGGACTGGGGGGATGGCTGTAATAGATAATAAGAAAGAAAAAAGTATCCATTCTATAGAGATGGTCATCCTTGGCATATTGAGGTCATAGGATGATGAAATCAGAGGATGAAATGAAATCAAAAAAGTCACGTTTCTTCAAAGATGAATAGAGGACATTGTGATATCTCTCTTGCTTTTCATCTTTATATAAAGTGTAATGCTTTTTTTTCTCTTTGCTTCTTGCTTCCATTGTTGTTTGTATTGATTAAGAAAAAGGCTTTTTTTTTTTTTGGTGGGTTATATAATTCAGGACACAAGAGATTTTTTCCCCCTTTGTCCCCCCAAAATCGTCATCCGATGTTGGTTGATTTGAAGGATTTGCCACTGTACGCATTGATTGGCCAATGAGAATTGAAGTGGTCACAGAAAGGTTACACCATTTTGAGTGAGAGAGAGAAGGCAAGTCTTTTTCCGCCACCGCGTTTGTTTTTTTTTTTCTCTCTCAGTCTCTCTATAAAAAGGGAAAAGTGGTACTGACGCTTCGTTCTTTTCTCTGTTTTGCTTTATTGAGAGCCTTTCCCGTTTTTGTTTCAATTCCCTTTTTTCCTTTTTTTCCCCTTTTCTTCTCTTCTTCCTCTTCTTCTCTTTCTCTCTCTCTCTCTTTTTCTAGTATTATCCATATATTACTATTATAGTTTGCTTATACTATTGTTCTTTATTATTGCTGGGTGCCTCTTTAAACATCACTTCTCATCATGATGCTCTTGAACTACCCTTTTGAGCTCGTCGCTCCCATGGCAGCCATTGGCTCCATTCTACTCTTACCCTTAGGCCCATTGCTCATTCCACGTATCTACCTGGTCTTCCTTATCTTGTACTTCACTTGCTTCCTCTATACTCAGATTAACCACGTCTTCAAGTTCTGGATTACAGCCTCCAACATTAAAAAGACAATTCGCAACTGGAATGCCCTTCAGCGCGCTAACAATGCAGCAGACAAGCTATCTCCTTCTGCAGCCTCATCAGGTCCCGCTTCGCCATCACCCACTCCCACACGCGAACGTTACGCTAGTATTGTCGATGATGAACGCTTTGAAGAAATGGAAGCTACCTTGAAACTCTACGAGGATTCTCACTTCATTCATGCTTTTGTTGTGCCAAACTACGGGGAACCGGAAGCACTTCTGAGGGATACCATTAAAAGATTGGCAAACCACAGGTAAAGAAAAAAAAGCATCCCTCCTTTTTCTCCCTTTGTATTGATTGTGAACGTAGGAATGCACAAACCAACTATGTCATCATCCTGGCTATGGAAGCCTCGGAAGTCGGCTATGAGACCAAGGCTGAAAGTCTGACAAACTATTTCAAGGACAGTTTCCTTCATTTCATCGTCACTGCTCATCCGGCTGATATTCCCGGAGAGGCTCGTGGCAAGGGATCGAACGTGTGCTATGCTGCTAGAGTTGGCTGTTCAGAAATGGTACAGAGGGGCGTCGACAGGAGAAGGGTCATCCTCACTGTTTCTGATTCTGACTCGTCTATCCCAGAACTCTACGTGAAAGAGGTGAGTTAACATGATTGGTCCAGTATTTTTTTTTGAACGTTGGACACTCAAACTTGTATTGTTGTTATTTAAAGGTTGAGAAGTCCTTCACGCAAGCTGAAGATCCCTACTTCTTGCTGTTTGCTCCACCTATTTTCTTTTCGCGTAACAGTTTCGAAGTCCCAGCAGCTGTCCGTATGGCTGATATCACCTGGTCTGCCATGGTCATGTCCAATCTGAGCAACAGCCGTGGTATTGCCTTCCCTTGTTCTACCTACAGTCTCAGTATGGTTTTGGCTGAACGTGTCGGATTCTGGGATACCGATCAGGATGCGGTGGGCGAAGATATGCATATGATGCTCAAGTGCTTCTTCAAGACAGACGGTCTTGCACGATGCGCTCCCATTTTTGTACCGATTAATCTGACCAATGTCCAGGCTAGCGGCTACATGTCCAACTTGCATGCCCGTTATGTACAGGCGAAGCGACATTACAACGGTGTGGCTGACGTTGCGTATACCTTGCGTAACGCCTTCGGCGTTCGGAGTTTGTCGGTTGACGCGAACGGCATGGTCCTCAACGCCCCGAGCCTGACGAAGAAATCGTCGATGTATGCCTCCCCCACCTTTTGGATCGACAAGCTTATCTGCTGCGTAAAAGTGCTTGAAGCCCACATGATTCCTGTCACATCGGCCTGGCTCATGTTTGCCGCTGTGCCTTTGATGCAGTTCATCCTTTCCCCGCCGCACCCGATGTTCCTTATCGTGGACCCAGCTGACAATCCTATCCTGACCTCTGAGTTTTACGCAACCTTGTGGAACATTGTGAAAATCATCACTGTCTTCTTGCCATTCCCTCTGTTCGGTACTCTGGCTATTTATGAGAGTCTTCATCGCGTCGTCGATCGTGAACTCTTCCGTAAGGTGCGATCTGAATCGAGAACCTGGCGCAATGTGTTTGATTACATTTCCCTGCCTATTGCTGCTTGGTTGTTCATGACCATCCCATCTACAATTGCCTGTATCAAGCGACTCTACAAGTCCAACGACCAGTACATCGTCGCCGAAAAGTTCTTCGAAGAAGATGAAAGAGAAGAATAAGGAAAACCAATACCACGACACCATACGTATATACAAACGCACCCAAACCAAACACCATTATTTTTTTTTCTTTTTGCTTTCTAGATGCACCGTATTTAATCTTAAAAGGGAGGTACCGTTTTGTACCTTTAATTAGCTAACATCATCACTATCTTGTATACTTTTTTCTTTTCTTCTTTTTATCCTCTACTTCATCTGCAGTGTAGTGTACGTGCAGCTTATGAGCTGCGTGCCTTTTTTTTTCGAGGGACTTTTCTTTTTTGATTTCCGCCTAATTTTGCGCATTTTTTTCCTTGCCTACCTGATATTTTCTTTTCTTTTTTATTTTTCTTAATGTAACATCCAGAAACTGTTTATCCACCTTTGTGAACAATCGTATCCCTTACAATAATACATGCAATACAAGTTATTATCTCACTTTTTCTTTGGATGACTGTTTCACTTATTTCCTGGTCTAACGTGATTAAGTTACACCAAATGATTGCACATGCGTTTTGCAGAGTGGCGGACGTGTTCTCGCAGTACGAAAAAAAAAAGAAAGGACTTTGAATCCATCATTTGGTGAGTGACTGGTGATACAAAACCACCCGATGTCCCTCAAAGGGTAATTGTTTATGCACGCTGATATTCCCATTTTTAAAACAAATAGGTTCGCCATTTCAAAAGGGGAATCCACCAACTTAATAGCTGAATCTGCCTGGGAAAATCACACCATCCCCAGAAACGATCAGTAACATGAAAAATGGATAGTCAAAGGGTAAAAGAGAAGTTGTGAGTTGTAAAGTAAGTGCTAGCTTATCTTCGTTATGATCCCGTGGTTTGTAATGGGGGGATCTTGGCATCTTTTGTTTTTCTGCGATCTCAAAGCTAAACCTTTTTTTTTCTTCTCTCTCTATTTTTTTCTTACTTTGTTTCCTTCCAAGAATCTGTGTATTCAATCATTATGATGACATATCAGTGCATCGAATGTTATCAGCTGTTCGGAAAGAAGCCTTTTTTGGTCCTTCAGCTTTTTTTTTCTCATTTTTATTTCCTTTTGACGTTGTCTCACAAAGTTAGGATTACTAACACAGAAAGAGGAAGAGAGAAAGACAAGTCCAAACGAAAGAAAAAAAAGGAATAGCGTACCTATACAAAGATGCAGCACTGTTTTTGTTCTGTTTTGCAAACGAACATGCGCAACTATCTTTATCAGAAACAGTAAGCGCATCATCCTATCCTTTGGCCTTGCTTTTAATTCACTTTGCCGAAAGGGTCGGAAGACCATAGGTCCAATGACGGGAGACAAATTGTGATAATGAAGGTCAGATTGTCTTTAAGTTTACCCTTTCTTTTTGCCCTGGAATAGAGCTATTATCCATATCAGGATAGGATGATGCCAGGTTTTTGATCATGCGTTATGCAAAAGCAGAAAGAGCATAGAAAACAACTTAAAGTAGAGAGAGAAAGAGAGACCACTGTCTTACGGAAAACTTGTCTTTTTTGTCATTGTTATCATACAAAGATGCAATAAGAGAGATATAAAGAAAACGCGGATTGGCAAAGCAAGAAAAAAAATTTTTTGTTCATGGTTGGACAAGAAGTGCCATCTCTAAAAGAAAGACTTTGTCTGAATCTAACGGCTTTGTTTGAGCACGCATTGGGTTCGGCTTAAACATGTTTGGATATCCAGCCTGTGTTTTGTGCTCCCTAGCAATAGACTTGCTCTGTAGCGGATAAAAGAAAAGCAAGGTTAATGGATAGCCTAATGGCAGGTAACACACTGAAGAAGATTTGGGTCAACTGGTTGAACGCAGTAAGCCACATCCCCAGGATAAGCACATAGGAAGGACTGGCTATCGTTTGTTGTTCAACTGCGCCTTAAACTTTTTTTTTCTTTTTGGTAAACGGCACATTCAATTGTCGGAGGACCTTGCAGACAACGCCAATCAAAATTAGTAGGTGCCATGTGGGCAAAGAGAGAAAAAAGGCACAGCGCTCTATTCTATCCCCGACAGTGGAAAACTCCCCGCTCTCTCTCTCTCTCTCTCTGGATGACTATCATTTCTTTTCATGAGGTCTTTTACCCATTTGAATAACAATTAAGCTTTATATTACATGCAGTGAGGGTGCTCTGAACTTGATATGGATAGATAGATTAAGCACTCTGTATGTATGCTATCCTTATGTCCAGCTCCAAAGCACGCGCATATGATCTCATGGATAAGGACTTCCGGCATCTGCAGGTCCAAAGTTACCAATTCCAGCATGAACCTTATCCGGTACTGCAGCAAATCAGCTTCTGGCATGCCTACTTGTGCATAAAAAAAAAGCACCTAAGGCATGAAAAAAAAAAAAGAATGCCAGCGTTCTAAAAAGAGCGGAATCAAGTCTTATGAACGTCATTGCAGAAGAAAGAGTTTCTGGGGAAAGGACATGCCATTTCTCTACATTAGGGAAAGAAGCTAAAATTAAGTGTGAAAGATGCCTATGCTTTTCCAATCATTATATAGTAAACGTAGGTCAAGCAAACAATGCATTTCAAGAGGAAAGCAATATCTAGTTGCTGTCACTTATCTTTCCATGCTGGCCCTCTATATCTTCGCCTTGACCATATGCTGTTATAAACTCCCTCGATCATAGAAGGTATTAGCCTTGTGATCCTTTCAACAAGGAGAGTGTTAGCCGACTTTCCTACCGCAGCGTCACCAATCCATTAGGCTTTCGGTAGAGATGGTAATTGCGCGCTGACCATTTGGGCCCGCCAAACTTGAGTAAACTTTTTTTATTCTAGCACCTGTATACCATTTCCAGTAGAAATATCAGCAGATGCTTAATTGAATATGCATATTGGGATAGTTAGAGCTTCATATAAAACGTACATTGATGGCAGTTTCTAATGCAATCGAAAAATATGCGATCTATTAGTGAGTAAGGTGTTCTTCCAGACATTTTTACATACAGGGTACTTCAATAGCTACCGTTATCTCTCGCTGATTTCTTCTCTTGCTAAAGGCACTCGCCAAGTCGGATCGCTAAACTTTCATTTTCCCGATCAGAACGTCAGGACACACAAGTTACCCAGTCAAAATTGAGATAAAAAGCTTGATGCTTATTAATTCCGCTTCCCATTGTCCAAACGTTTTTCTCGGAACGGAGATCGACTGTCAAAAAATTTAAAAAAATTCGATAGGAACGTTCACATTGAAATCAAAAATGACATGAAACTTTGGAATGAATACTTTCACAACGAAATATCGCACGATTCTCAGTCTTTTACAGCGTTTTATTTGGGTTAGTTGCCCGAATTTTATACCAACTGAGTTTTTGGATATGAAATCAATTAGTCTTGTAGGTTGAATTACACGCCAATGTCAGTTTCTCGGTTCGGCTGATATTAGAAGCGATGACCAGGAATTCTAGTCTCAGTCTGGAAGCAATACGCTGCGTCCTATCTGCAGGATGAGAACGAACATAACTTCCCGGCCTGGAGAAGAACGTTTCGTACGGTCACATTACTGAATGGATGTTTCTCTTGCTAAGGCATAAAAGTCACAGTGCTCTTGTATACAACTACTCGCTCTTACTAGTTATACAATCTATGAGGCTCTCAGTAAACAGGAGCCTATACATTTTAAGGTGAGAAGTGCATATAGTTCAATATGCTCCTGCTGTAGACAACGATGTCCGTATCTTTTAGCTGAATGAGGCAAGCAGCAGCCAATGACGAGTCATTCCATACCCGTGACTCATCACCGGAACGTCAGAGCTTGGCGGAGAATCATTCTTTGAACATTTTCTGATACTGCGCCATTGCAAGACTTGGAAAAGAAAGAAAAAAAAGGAATGCTTAAATAGACAAAAAAAAGATTTTGTAAATAGTAACTTAGATTTGCTTTATAAAAATAAATATATTAGTGCACTGCCTGAATCCATGGGCCTTGAATGGCTATTACGTTTAAAAGACGAGGCGTTGGAAGCATAACCTAGATAGGCTATTCTCTGATTAAAAGACGCTCGCCGTTTATATTCTAGATCGTATTCCATATAGTTCTCAAAGTTCGTCATCTGTGCTTCGGTCATGGTATGATAACATTAGTCATCGAAAGCATTTGTCAACATAGCAACACGGGTTTCCTAATACAAACATCACCAATGAGAAACTAGAACCAACAAGTGAGTGAGTGACCAATCATTGTACCGAACCTGGTTATCTTCCTTTTTCTGTTTCATGTCAAGGTTCATTTCAGACTAAGGTAGGGTGTATAGTGATTATGGGAAGCTCGACCGCAACAAGGAAGATGGTTGTGCAAAGGCCATATTCTATACAAATGTGGGAACATGTCAATTGCTTCAGAAGACAAAGTCAATAGCGTGACTGCTGCAGGATGGAATCATAGAAAGAGCTGACCATATGCCGCCCTGATGCTGTGTTCTGCTTGGCAACCAATGGAAGTCCAAGGTTTGCCTAATCCCGTCCTTCGATATCAAACAGCTTGCTTTGCTGTTCGTTCTTTCTTTTTTTCCTTTTTCCTGAATCTCCTCGTTTTTTTTTGCTCCAATTTTCTTTTTCTTTTCCTGAAGATTTCTTTTGCTCTCTTGTCACATTATGTCGAATGCTTCCGATGAAGAATACGAACCCCTTGTGAAGTCTTCATCCAAAAATGGCTTTATTAGACATACCAGACGAAGGATTTGGTTATGCTTTGGCATTGCGATGATCGCTCTTACTACCGGAAGTTTATTTGTCATCCAAGGTTTGACTTTCGATCCAAATATGAAAATTTTCAAGAAACCGTGATCCTGTTTTAAGCAATAATGAAATTAACCGACTTGTTTTCTCCATTGTAGGTTGTGCTGCACCCTCAGATCGCCCTTCTCACGAGCCTGCATTAAGTGCATACACTCAGGGCGCTGTAGCAGCTGAGTCCGAAGAATGTGCCCATGTGGGAATACAAGGTAATACCCAAATTAAGACGAGACAGACGTAGAAAGACAATTAATGATTTGCCCACAAGTTCTCCAGCAGGGGGGAAATGCTGTGGATTCTGCCATTGCTGCTTCCTTGTGCCTTGGTGTAGTGAATACTTTTCTTTCTGGTAGGTTTTATTGGACTTTTTCTATCGAAAAGAAAAGAAAGAAAGAAATTCATATCGTCTTTTTCTTTCTGTTTTCAGGTATTGGCGGGGAAGTAAAGGAAAAATGCGTCATAAACTCTCACGATGACGCCATATTCAATGCTCTCTTCTTTTTTTTTTTTTTTTTTTTTTTTTCTGTCACCAGTGGGGGTGTGATGGTGATTCGGTCACCTAACGGAACATTCGAAACAATCGATTTCCGAGAGATGGCCCCGTCCGGAACGACTTATGATATGTTTGTGGACGATCCTATGTTGGCAAGGCACGGCGGACTTGCAGTGGCTATACCGTTGAGTTATCTTTTTGTACAACCTTTTTCCCCAGGTCACTTATTCGTGATATTTCCTTATATAGAGGTGAAATCAAAGGTTTTGAACTGGCTCACCAAAGACACGGTCGATTGCCCTGGGCGAAAGTTTTTGCACCTGCGATCAAAGTAGCACGCGATGGTTTCAAAACGCACCGACTTTTAGAAAAGAAAGTGAAGGTAAAGTAGCTTTTTATTGAGTGGGCAAGTGATAATAAATGGGTCAAACACGTAGGGATATTGGAGCTGGATGTCCCAGGACCCCTTATTTGCAGAACTTTATGGAGTAGAACAGGGTGAAAACGGGAAGCGAAGACCTGTCCGCGTGGGCGATCATATCAAGTTTACGAAGCTTGCCGATTCGCTAGAATTAATTGCCTTGCATGGGTCAAAGGTGTTTTATGATGTAAGCGAATGAACTTTTGGGAAAAAAAAAAGAACTGGCTTGAGCGACGGATTGGTACTGAAACTGCCGCATATAGGGTGTTATAGCTGAAGCCTTGGTGAATATCACTCAGGCCAAGGGCGGTATTATGACGCTGGACGATATGAGATCTTATCACGCTGTGATTCGTCCTCCTATTAGCACGTATTATCATGGTCGGAAAGTCACCACATGCTCATTGCCTTCGAGTGGGCCTATCCTACTGAACATACTCAACGTGCTAGAGCGGTTTAATTTTGAGGCAGACCCAAGAAAGGACCTTAAAACCCATCGACTTGTGGAAGCTTTCAAATTTGGTTATGCTATTCGGACGGAGATGGGCGATTCTGACTTTATCGATGTTGAAAGTCGTTTGGAGGAGATCCTTAGCAAGGATTATGCCTCTAAGGTCAGGAGGAACATATCAGATGTAAGTAGGATGCCGCATTCAGAATGAAAGAAAAAGGATAAGAAAGACACACATTGATCTCTAACGATCAACAAAGGATACTACACGCCCACCAACATATTATGGTTTGAAATATGACACGACATCCAACCATGGAACTATGCATATATCTGTTGTCGACAAGGACGATGGTGCAGTTGCATTAACAAGTACGGTTAATTTGGGTTTTGGCTCCAGGATTATGGATCCGGTTACTGGTATTGTTCTAAACAACCAGATGGACGATTTCGGCATCCCTGGGTAAGGAACAGGAAGCAAGCAAATCTAATACGTAATTTCCGTATATGTTAACCGAAAAGAAAATATGTATAGTCACCCTAATTATTTTGGTCTTTATCCCAGCAAGAGTAACTATGCAGCACCGGGGAAACGTCCTCTATCCTCCATGGCACCATTTATCGTTGAACGAGATGGCCAGTTTGAACTTGCCATAGGAGGCACAGGAGGCTCCATGATCACCACTTCGGTTGTTAATGTCTTTTTGAATTATCTCGATAACGGTCATGATTTGGATCAAGCGGTAAAAGTCCCCAGGGTCCATCATCAACTGCTTCCGGATCAGGTATACATCGAGCCAGATTTTGGTGAAGAAATTGTCGCATCACTACGGAACAGAAATCATACGGTAGGAATACATCCGATGACGCACCAACATGGCTTTCTCACTCTTTCCGTTACTTTTCTTTCTAGGTCTATATCCTGAAAGAGACGGACGATAATTCATCTGTAGGAGCAGTGGGACGTGCTGCTGATGGTAGTCTACAAGCAGCAAGTGATCCACGAAAATTCGGTGGAGCAGAGTTATATTAGTTGATCTAGATCTAGTACATATCTACCAATAAAGCTGGGCTTTCCTATTTAATTAATCACTCATGCAATCGAGATGAATTCATAGCTTATTGTGTGCTAGCCAGACAGGACATACTAGATCGTTGATAATCATTTTCTTCCCCTAATAATCTTGGATGAGTACTCATACAAAGATTCTGCAAAAGTTCATCTTCGTATCTTACAAAAGCATCGCTATGTTTTTTTAATTATAATGTGTAGAAAAAAGTTACAGTTGAAAAAAAAGTAAAAGAAAACGGGAAAGACTTTATCTGTGCTTCTGGTATACTTTATACCCGACCTTGAAGTACGTTTTCAATACATGCGTTAATAAAGTCCTTGCGGTCGTTCATAGGGACACCAAAGATGGCCTGAAGTTCTTCTCGGACTTGCTTTTTGGTCATACGCGTTAGATCAGCGTTGTTAAGTATCCGCTTGACCTGGAGGAGAATTTCTTCGTTGCGAGGACCCGCGCCATTAAAGCCATCCATCATGAGCGAATGCCGACTGCCAGACCAGGGCATGGCTGCTCCAGCTGTAGCAAGCGGTTGATCTGAAAATGAAGCGACCGATCGAGTGGCTGCAGGCATCACAGGGGGCGGTTGAATAGGCGTCATGGGTGGCGGCGTCGCTGGCTGTGCAGGAATAAGAGGCATAGAAGCCGAGGATGGCATCATCATACTGTGGGTGTACATGCTCGTTGCATCCTGAGCATAAGGATCTTGTCTTCCTGGGTATCTTCCATGGCCGCCAATGCTGCTCGTACTCTGGGAAAGGTTGTCGCTGTAATCATCGGTCATCAGCAAGGATTTTTCGTATTCGGACCAGGTCATGGTTGGGATACTGGAAGGGTCAAATTCTCCTTCATCTGCCACAGCCGTCTTTTTACCCTTTTCGCCAACTACCACACGGGTATTACCCCAGGAGAAGTCATCAAAGTGCCAGTAAGCGTATACCGGAATGTAGAATGAAAACAACGGGATAGCCAGCAGAGAAACGATCATCCAGAGGATATATTCCCATTTGCGGTTTAGGATGAATAGAATGGCTTGTAGACCGTAGGTGCCAGCAATTGTTGCTACGGAAATAATAGGGACTTTGCCGTCGGCAGTAGCCAGTTGATAAATCAGGTAACCGAGATAGCCAAGCAGCGCGGGCATGACAAGGGTACTGACAAGATCCAGCATAACGACAAAACGCATAGAGAAACAGCAAAATCCACACAGTCGCGGCAAGAAAACCAGTTCGCCAAGATTATGAATGGTTGAGTTAATCCATCGTCGACGTTGAGAAACCAAGACGCTCCACAGATCTGGTGCATTGGTACGGCATTTAGCATCTGGCATGAACTTCGTCTTGAAATTAGGGAAATGTTTAAGAAGGAGTGTGGTCAGGTAACGGTCTTCACCCAGATGCAACAGGTTCTTCTTATGCAGTGTATCAACCACATTGACGCTATAGTCTCGAATGATATCGTTGCTTGCAAATAGTGGTCGCTTGCCATCGAGCGTACGTATACGGTACATCGTAAAACAACCAGGAAGACAACTGACGGTAGAGAACAGTGACTCGAAAGCCTTGATCATGTAATGCGAAATGAAATACTCATATACTTGGATCATAGTCACCCATGTATCTTTTTCGTTTGCCAACAATGTCTCACCGCAGATACCAATAATCTTTGAATCATGCACCATGCTAGCAACCAAGTAGGTCAGACCGTCTGGCATGACTTCTGTATCGGCATCCATCATCAGCACAAACTCGTAGAAACTCGGATGAACACCAATGACGTTTTTCATCTGATGATAGATTTCCAGCTGCAGCGGAACCATGGGCGCATCAAAATGCACGCGATTCAGGAACTGCATCAACACGAGCTGTGAGTCACGCTTGCCACGATTTCCTGGTTTTTGTCTCTCGCTTGGCTTGCCGCACTTGACAACCACAATATATGGGACAACGTGTCCCGATACTTCATAAAGACCAGAGTAGATTTTGCCCATATTGTGCTGTTTCTGGCCTTCTCCAACTGAAACAAAAGATAAAGGTTCTGGGTCAACGTGAGGATCGACACCAAGAATGTCCAATACAATTCGCGGGGTCGGTTGATCATTTCCACTACCGACGATCATACCGTCGCAGATCACGAACAGAAGTTTACGTTTATCATCGTAACGCATGGTTGCAATGGAATCGATTGTTTTCCGAAGAGATTCTTCGTCTTCAGTATAACAAGTGACTTGACAGATGACAAACTTATCAAATTCTTCTGGGGCCCGGCGACCTCCAAATCGTACGGCTGCCAAAAACTTGAAGACAATGACACTGGCTAGCAAACAAGTAACAATCAAAAGCAAATAGGCCGAGAATTGACATCTGGTTGAATTACGGTTGTCCACTATACCGACAAAGAATAAATTGCGAAGGCAGACCAATTGACGGTCCTTGACGGCCTTGTCAAGCGGTAGATTATTGAACGCATCGGTAATGTCTTGGCCAGCTTTTTGCCAGAAGAGATCAGTGATAGACCTGTCCATGAAATCGGTGCTAATGCCTGAAGGCGGCTGCTGGCCAGGCGGTGCAACCAGATAACGGCCACCCATCAGATACCAAGTAAGATCGTAAATATTCTGGTTAATGATTGCCCATTGTCGAGTTGTGCTAATCTTATTCTGAACGGTCGCTTGTTGTGCTTCCAAGGCCACTACCTGGGGTTCATATCCCATGTTGCCAACCTTGTAGTTCTTTCGTAGCATCACCAGTTGTTCATAGTACCAGTCTGGTTCGTAATTGGCTGTCGAGAAGCGAAAATCGTGGTATTGAGCATTAAGATCCGTCAAATTTCTCTGGAAATCGAGGGATACGTAGGGCGAGACTTCTCCAGTGATTCCTTGGCAGAGAGCCGACACTTGAACCGGGAAAAGATTGGTGACGTCTTTACCGCCATAACTTAGGATTACGTCTTGTGGCACCAGATTTGGATAATGATACGGAGCAAACTGTGTCAGATCGAAAACCTCTCCACGAATGGCAACGTAGGCGTTTTTCTTGTCTGAATGCGATTGCAATTCGGAAGGTGCAAAGACATCCTGATGTGGACAGACTAAACTACCAAAGAAAACCAGGAACCAGATCACGAAGGCACACATGAAGAAAATCAGAATACACAAGGTGACTTTTTCTCGCCATGCCATCCGTACGTCTTTTCGTCTCATGCCACCGCAGTGGATTAAAGCGAATGTTGGAATCCACCATGTCAAAGCCCAGACGAGGAAAAGCCAACGTTTACGTGCTCCAGACATTTCTTTTTCATCGTCGTCCTCTTCTACTTCTGGTTGCTGTACCCCGGATTTACCCATCGCGTTTCCATATCCAGTGTTTGAATCCGAACCATAGAACGATTCCTCGTTACGACTCCAACTATGTTCATCGTCTGAATAGTATGAGCGTTGATCTTCGGTATAGCTAAGTGAAGGTGGCGGCAGGCCTGCTGCGGCAGCCACCCCATGTAAGTTCTGTGTGCTGACGGAAGGAGAAGTTTGATACGAATTCCGCGCTGAATTATCTTTGGTCTGCTGGCGTACATCGTCTTTTTCTAAAGCACGTAGTTGATCTTCAAGCAATCGCCAAGCATTATCATTAAGGAAGATCTACAGTGAAACACAAAAAAAAAAAAAAGGTTTGTTTACGTGTGAGAACAAAACAAGGTCAAATAGACTAGCGTTCGTTTTTTTAGTCTGACCTTGGTTGAACCCACAATGGCATCCATCGGAGTCCATTGCATTGCGTCTATAACAGCTTCGCACCGTGATCGACCCATCCGTGTATGATCCAAGCCGAGTGAATGTAATGGAACGGCATATCGGTCAAGAAAGTCTTGGTGTCTGTAGGTTAATGAATAGTTATTCTGTAATATTTGTTTTGCCATATCCGTTAATCGAAACATTTGTATTTGATTTTGGACATGTTTGCTATCAAACTGTTGTGTCATCTGATTAAATGGTTGTAGACAGAAAACAAGCCAGAGGCGTGTGTCGTCAAGCGAATGCATGAGCTTCTCTAATGCTGTATGAACCTGACCGAGCGCTGTGGTTCCAGTGCTGTTTCCTTGTGAAGCTGATGCTGCTTCTGTATCTTCCAATCGTCCAGGAGGACGTTGCTGCTGGGCTGGATAGTGAGCTGCAATCATGATGTTATCATTCTTGGGATGTGTATCTGTTCTAATAGGTTTGAAGATGTCTACAAGGAAAGTATTGCGACACGGCGGCATATCGGATCCTCCGCGAAACAGGGATACAAAGTCGACAGGTATCTGATTGGTATTTTTCTCCACGAAATCCATCGGATTGTAACTGACTTTTGTAGAAAAGTGCTGGATACCAAAATGACGAACGGCGTCTACGGTGTTGGATGAAAAAGCAGGGTGATTGCCATTATATTTCATGAATGACTCGACCAATTGAGTGGGAGTCAATTTTCGCTTATCCGTCGTTGCTGCGTTCGTTAATGCGCACAGACCCTTTGGTTTTGTAAGCAAATCCAGGGCACCGGGGTAGGGTTCCGGTTGCAGCCCTTCAAACCGTATGCCGTCTTGCTGTAGTTCCGACGTGTCAAATAAGCGTGTAATCACGTATTGCTGCATCCACTCGGCAGCAAAATTCGTTACGAAATGATTAAACATGCCACAGTTACCAACAGTATCACCCATTGCTTGTTGCTGTTGCTGATCTTCCTGCTGTTGCTCTTGGGATGGAAAATCAACAAGCGATATATAATTGCTGTAATCTTCTTCTGTGCTGCATAATTTGCTATTGATTCGTTCGACAAGCCAAGCGATCAGCAGGCCATACAGACATTGTGCGAGTTCGTCCCTTTGCGCTGCTGCTTGTTGCGCGTCTAAAATCAATGTGGTCATATCGCGTCGTATCATGGTTGTCTTAAACACAAGCACGTTTTCCAGGGCGTTTGGATCAAGGCCTAACATATCCGCCACAAGATCCAGGGTGTCCGGGTTCTTGACATAGGCTGCCTCTTGATCACGTGGCGGATCTAAAAACACCAAGTTTCCCAAATGAAGGATGGCTGCAAGCAGTCGAATGATGCGGGACGGTTTCACAAACACTTTCAGGGCCGACTTTATCGCATCCCAGTCGGCGCTATTAGCCGGGGTGAAAGGTTGTCGCGAGAGAAAGCGGAAAGAAGTATTGAGATGGAAGGTAGATTTTTCTTCGTCGGAACCTGTGGAACAAAGGGTGTGAAGAATATCGTAGTTCTGATAACCCTTGAAGAAATAATGGAACAGCAATTTCTGTCCGACCATACGCCCACGTTCGTTGAACTGGATTTCGGCTGTATAGCCATACCGTGAGCTACCTGTGTGAGTAGAGGAAATGCCAAAGGCTTCAAGTAGTTTTTGAGAGGCCAAGATGTTGGTTTGAACCTTGCTTTCTTTCTTATGGCTACTCAGTCGTACCAAATGGCGGACTATTAAGCGGCGGATATCGAGCTTGCCGTTGCCGGAAAGGCCGCTGTACAAGGGGCATGAATTTATGGGTCAATGAAATAAAAAAAAATTTACCTTAATACGACGGATTGATCCGATCCTGTCCGCCGCATGTTAAAGTACACATTATTGATTAATCCAAAAATATGGGGTTCCATTAAGGGTGGAGAGGGAGCTTTGTAAGCTGAGACATACTCCAGACTGGCTTCATCATCATCGTCGTTTGGAGGAAGTAAAGATGGAAAGGTAACGAGATGATGTCCTATCCAAGTATAGGGTTGGTTTGTTTCATAACGTGTCCTTAGGCATGCGGTAAGACTCTCGTTGGTTAAAGAGGCCAAGGTAACGAGATCCCGTCGGTTTTCACCTTGGGTTTGCCTCAGCTTCTTCATCTTTGATAAGTGAAACAAGAAGAAAGAAAAGGAAAGGAAGGGAAAGAAATCTCGCAAAATACGTGATGGGGAGAAAAGGGGATCCTCTTGTAAACCAAACAAAAAATGAGATAAAAATAGCCAGTCTCTGTCTCTCTCTCTCTTTCTGTCTGTCTTAACAGTCTTTTTTTCTTTTTTTCCTTCGCGTAACTAAACATAGGTGCGTGTTTATCCACATGGACACAAACTTTTGTATATAAGTATAAATAACAAACTCTATGAGATTAATCTTGGATTCTATTTATTAAAAGGAGACGGTGGGACTCTTTGATTCAATAGAGACTAAAGACTCTTATTTTCTCTCTCTCTCTCCCTCTCTCTCTATTCCCTTCCCCCCACACGTCGCTTTATTACAAATCTTTTTCGATTTCCTAAATCAAGAAGGCTTGGCAAAAAAAAAAGCTTAATGCTAAATTAGGCTGTGACAAAGTCATTGCCCGAGAGACCCGCTCGAGCATTCTCCTGCTGATGTGCTGGGTGTTCTTCTTGTTGTTGTTGGTGCTGACAAAGAGCTTGCTGTGGTTGTTGTTGATGATGATGATGCTGACACGGCGGTAAAGAATAGTGATAATGATAATAATAATGGTGATGGTGGTGATGTTGATGGTGAAGTTGATGTTTGCGACATCTTGCAACATTATTGGTCGACTTTGCTATGGAACTCCAAGAAGTCGATTTGGTAAGCGTCCCAGGAGATGCTCTAGCTGGGATTGCATGGGAACATGTTACTGAAGGAGGATAGGATGCTGGGTGATGGCACTGGCAAGTAGGAGGTGTTGGGTGATGACAGCCGTTATCAATGGGATTTAATTGTTGTGGTTTAGGGCATGCATGTATGTAAGACGGTGCATGTGGTGTATCACAGCCTACAGATGTAGCTATTCTTTGTTTGACACTCTCTATGGACTCGTCATCATTCGTGCTGCTATCACCTTCACGCACTGAAGGCAGTGACAGACAAGTCTTGGAAGGATGCTTTCCCTCTCTATTTCCTTCTTCTTCTTGGAGCGCTGCCAGATTAGGTACCGAGTACTGTGCTCGACGGAGCTTCATCCATTGAAGTTCCTGTTGCAACTTTGGCGGCAATCGGGGATTTTCACTGGGGTTTCGTTTGGGGGCACGTTCCACTGGCGTCTCTGATAAATGGGAATTATTGGTTGCACTACTTGTAGAAGAGGAATGCAAGGTTGGTTGCGGCGCTGAAAGGGCAGGCCCCAGCCGTAGGGTTGTCTCGGGTGGAGGCGTGGGAGGAACTATTTTCTGAGCTTGGAGAGGAGAAGGAGGTTGCACCTGGGGTGCAGCCACGATTCTTGGAGGTTGAAGAACCCATTGTTGATCTTGCAGCATGAAAGGTGAAGGGGACGCATAGGCTGATACAGATCGAACCATGTTTTCATGCGAGGAAAACCGATTCATAGGTAAATAGCCCGTCATTGGTACAGAGTAATCCCTCGACCGGATATTCGGAAGACCCGACGAAGAGCGTACTAAAGTCGGCATGGACGGAAAGCTATGCTGTCGTGAAATGGTTGGCGTCTGGTTGGTATACATGGAACGTCTGCAATCTAATCGATGGCGCTCTTTCATTCGATCCAGGACCACCTTGTTAGATAGCATAGGTTTGGGCACCACAAGCTTGGTGCTTGAAGAGGAACTTGTTATGCTCGGAGGCCTTTGAATGACAGGCAGTTCCTCGAAACGATCGTAAACATCTTCTTCCTCATCCTCGCTGTCACCTTCATCGGATGAATCGGCTTGATGATGTGATGACGGTGGTTGAGCTGGAAGAGGAGTCTTGATGACAGACGCGCTTGCAGAGCGAATCATAGAAGGTGGCCGTGATGTAGTCTCATTGGAGGCAGCATCGCTTGGTGGGTCATTAGCAGGAACCGAGGCTATTTCTGGGACACAGTATTACGGTTAATCAAGGACAACAATGAAAAGATCTGAAATGCGCTCTTCTACTACCTGCCAATGGTTCGCTTAGCTCTTTCATAATATCGTCAAAGAAACTGATCGATTTTCGTGGTGTGATAAAGGTGTCCGCAATTGGACATGATGGTTTCTGATCTACAGGTTCCGGATCAGGACCAGGTACAGATACATGCTCTGGTGCTATGGTTTTCCTCTGCTTCTTGGCAAATCTCAAGAATCCCATTTGTATAAAGAGAAACAGGAATATAAGAATAAGCAAATAAAAGGATTCTTAATATATACATCTTGCGTGGTATTTTAGGGGAACATTAGAAAGTTGTCCAAACTCCTGATCGTTTGATTGTTGGATATGAAGATGTTCTCATCTTTCCCCCAACGTAAGTAGTAACACGCGGTAAGTAAGAAAAACGTCCTAGCACAAATGAGTTATCATTTCTAGACCTGTAGATGAAACGTTATTTACACTCCTTAGTATAGATCCATCACCCCTCAAAGAAACGACTGGCGGAATAATAATAACAATAAAACATCGTACACATACCAGGCTGATTGCCTTGAAGTTTGATCGTCAAAATAGAAAAAAAGAAAGAAATATATATTGGCGGCTGAAATATAAAAAAGCGTGAACCATTTCCACGTTGCGATTTACCTGTGCACAACACACAAGATAGGCAGCAGCATGCATGCAGTAAGTAATCATCATCGTAGGTCTCGGAATAAGATTTGCAAGGGGGAAAGAAGGGAGGAGTGGCTCTTTTTCATTTTAATTCCTATATGGAAAGCTTGAATGCTGCATCCCAAAATAAAAGAAAATGGTAAACAGCGTCGTTACTTCAACAAAAAGAAATACAGAAACTGAAGGAACTTTTCCTCTTTCTTTCCAATAAGGATACATTTATTTCATATTCGTCAGAAAGCCATTGCGCTCAATAAGTTCTTAAAACTTATTCTTCATCCGACTCCTCTTCCGAAGCGTTTTCAAGCCATTCCAAGAAGGGCTTGGCAGCCTTCTTGACTTCCTTCGACAATTCCTTGTCAACGTAGCGCTTGGTAGGCTTTTCACCCCATTTAAGGAAGACATCATCTTCAATGATGTCTGCGTCATACAATTTCATCAAGATGTTGGGCATCTTCTTAATCAACTTGTCCTTGTACTCAAGTCCAACGAGTCGCTCGACACCACCAAGTACGGCCTTTTGGTGCTTCTCTTCCTTTACGAATTTGCGCAGCAGTTTCACGCGCTTGGGAATTTGGGTGGCAATTGATTCGTCAAAAATACATTGCACAAGCACCTGACAAGCCTTGTATTTGCCAAAGACACCAAGTTCCTCCGCCTTGGCAATGATGTCTTCGTCTGCTGGATTTTCCTGGCTATCGAGCCATTGACCGAAGGCTTCATACTTGTTCTCACCTTCCTCTTCGTCATCTTCGCCAAAGGCACTCAATCCTTTCACAGAAAGTTCCTTCATGCGTTCGGCCACGGCTTGCTCACTTGTGTCTTCGGACCAGTCTTCATCAGCCAACTGACTTTCTAGCTTCAGCCCCGCCGCTTCCCTATTGATACGTTGCGTAATAATATCTTCCTCCTCTGCTTCCTCGGCATCTTCTGTGACAGGAGATCCTGGCATTCCGTTTTCATCCGTTCCATTTGCCTGAGCTGTTGCAGCCTTGCGCTGCTTTCTCAATTTTTTACCAGCTTGAGCCGGAGGATTCTTGATGATAAAAGTAGACAACTTGTGACGCATGTCAGCCATGTTTCGGGCACCGCAAGCCTTGCAGTCCATTAAAATATCATCCCCTTTGATAATCTACCACAAGCTGTTAGATTCTATGCATCCCTTGCATATTATCCTACTTACGATATCAGTTTCGGGATTTTGGCAAGAAGAACAAAGGACAAACTTGGAGATAAAACCATCCAAGATTTGCTGGAGCTTTTCAGCGTCATGTTCACCATTGACAATGTAGCGTTCATTCTTGTCATCACATTTAACTTGAGCGCCCAGTTCACAACCGAAGAATTTGGTAGGATCTAATTCAATGGAATTAATATCTCTTTCTATTCCAATGAGGGGTACAGATTCGTTCAAAACTTACAGGAAGGCGGGCGGGACAAAGCGCGCGCAATTTCGGCCATGTTAGGAACAACAGTCTTGATACCATTTCCCTTGCCTTCGACCTTGGATATAAGACGAGGCATTTTGTAGCGATAGAAGGAATCTTTGACGTCACGTCGAACGTTAATAGCTGCCATGATGTAGATAGAGTTAAAAAGAAAAACAGATGTATAACAAAAAAGTAAAGAATAGAAGGGGAAATGTAATTGAAAAGTGAGAGGTAAATCTTATGATTTGACTTGAACTAGCTTCTTTTTGACTTTGAGAAAGTGATGTAACGGGTACTGCTCTATGCTGTCTTGTTGCTTGGAGTATCGATTCCAGTCCAGTGATGAACAAAACATGAACAAGTACTTCGACTTTTTTTTCGAAAGTTTGTGTGATTGCAAAAAGCGCTTTTAAAGAAAAGGGGATTTCAATCAGTGTTCTTCAACACAATCAGAAAACGGAACAAAGGTGAGGAAAACAAAAAAAAACATTGCGGTCGTTAAAAAGCTTTTGACGTCGACTGCAAAACTTTTAGATTCCCGCTATCCAATCAGATAACATTTGGCTGCCCAAAAGAGTCGTTTAACAAGTTGAAGGGATACTATAGTCATTCTTCTATAGTTTTCAAGTGGAAGCACGTCGCCGAAATTCTGGTGGCCTTTCATCCTTATTGTTCATCATGTATAAGAATATTTCTCGGATATTCATGGCAGCCATATGATCGCGGTTCTCGTCAATGGTGGTTACACCAAGTGTAGAGCGAACCAATTTCACCAGTGATTCGGATATGTCTATAATGCCTTGATTTTTGTCAATTGATGTAGGCCATTGACAATCAATGTCACATATCTTCTTGTACATGTACTCCGCCATAGTATTGCGATCTTTCACTGTAGACTACTCCCAGAAGGCTTCATCGTTCTTGTCGGACATGCAAATCAACAGGTACTGCGTTGTCTTTTTCTGAAAGTTTGGGCACACATGATTGCGAATCGCTTCTTCGTATCCTTTGGCCGCACTTGAGAAGACTGTCATGAATCCTTTCGGCTTGAACTTGCTTTCTCGAAAATTACCAAGGTTCTCTTGGAAAGTGGCAAACTCGTTTTTCAGGCTTTCATCGGCATTATGTGCTTCACCTGCAATTAATGCAAAAAGTGTGTAGCACAGCTGATGGGTGATCGGGGGAATCTCTTTTGATTCGGAAAGTAGCTTTACGAAGTAAAAATTGGCAAAGAGAGACCCAGCATATGTCACGTCTCGCACATGCTTTACACATTCTCTGATATTTGCAACAAAGCTTGTGCTCCGACAGGTGTTTGACAGCGAGGCTTTGATTACTCGCGTTTGCTTAAAGTTCTTCGGAGGCTTCCTTTTTGTGGTAGGTTCTTTACACAATTTGCTTGTGCTTCTCTGATGATCGGTTCCTCCGCAAGTGGGACATCTTAACGCCTTACCGCTTGACAATTTTTCCTGTACGCTTGCTTGTTGTAACTCTGCTTTTGCTTCATATTTTGCGCTTCTCTTTTCATACGCCTTTTCAGCCTTGATCAGAGCTTTTGACTTCTTTACGGACGATGGACCTGCGAGAACTTGTAAGCAAGATCCCGGAAGCGTGGGAATAAGTTAAGTACTTGCTTCAGGAATGCTCTCAGTGTATTTGTGGAGTGAACTCACTGTCTCATAAGCATCCTTTTGCGGGACATCGGCTGAGTCTATAACCTTTTCTTTTCCTTTCTTCTTTTTGGCAGTGGGGCCAACTTTAATCAAATCGCAATTTAGCTGCCAATACGCCACGGTCATAAAAACATTACTGCTTACCTGAATGTATTTTGCGGTGAATGATAATAGGCGGCTGGAAGTCATCATCTTCCTCTTCAATAGGTCTTTTGCGGTTTTTATGCTTATCCATTGTGGGATTGAAGAAAAATAAAAAGAAGTGATAACAAAATCTGTTCGCACTTTTCATATATAGACGTTTATTTTCTTTTAACCGGTCACTCGCTGGAGAATACAACACTGATGTTAACTTGTTTGACTCGTGGCATTATCTCACTCCTTCCTTTTTAACACCTCTCAGTCAACGGAACACTCATATAGCGTTTGAACTTTTGCATATATTTTACCTAAACTTTTGATGCATCCCATTAACGAACTGTTTTGCAAATGCATATTTATTGGAGAAATGGCATAAAATAAACTGAAGAGGGTCAGTATCTGAAGATGACATACCGATGAGCCGAATATAGGCGATCTGACAGGTTAGTACACCAACCGCTACATCTGCCTCCAGAATGAGGAATAAGTCTACAATAAATCGGCACGTACTATTAAAAAGAGAGAGCAATTTGAGAAGCTAGCCTACGGATAAAGCACAGCACACTGACCAACTTTGAGACACAGCTTATGAGGCTGTAGCCTACTAACATCAGCCCTGTGTTGCTCTGTCATGGC